>VDFB02258053.1:0-64603 GCA_007258455.2 Sequoia sempervirens | reverse complement strand
CTAGCTATCACATTGAAATCATCATAGATGTGTGCCTACTGAGGATTGTAAGCTACTATTAAAGATGTGAACTGCTGTAGATGTTATTTTAAATAAATGTAATTAGATTTGGAACTGTAAACAGCACTGTCAATATCTATGTAGCTTGAAGGTTATATGTGAACTGTTGATATAATGCCCTTGCTGTAGTTGCACGAATTTCAGTTAGTGGAAATGCTGCAGGAGTACACCGAGTGTTGCAATAGTATTCCTTGCTCTAGATGATCATTGCATGAAGAACAAATTACCTAGTTGCTGCTCTCTCATAACCATAGGAATTAGTTGCACGCCAAATGCTGCTAAGATGCTTACTATGCTTACTAGCTGTAATCTCTATATTCAGACACTTAAATGCACTTACGAGGTAATATAAAAAGGTTGCATAACATTTCTATATCATTGTTAGCTAATCACGCAGTGTGGAAGTATTCCAAGACATCTTTAACAGCATACAAAATCCAAACAAACAATCAGAAATTTATAGCAGCCTATGAACAGCATGCACAACAAGTGCTCGTCAAATTCCAAAGGGGACAAAACAGAAAAAATTCTAGGATCGTAATTTGCAAGGTTCCCTCACAGCTGCATCGTAACATCTTTTAACAGCATCTTTGACAACTTACAACGAAGCCCCCTTCAAATCAAACAACAAACACTAAAACTTCCCGCGACCTTCCGAAGGTGCACTTTACGCTTGTTGATTGGCCACCTCCTGAGAACTTGACTCAATTGAAAGGGTTCTTGGGTCTTTGTGGATTTTATCGAAGATTTGTGAAAGGCTACTCACAGAATGCTGCCCCTCTTACTGATCTCACGAAAAAAGGAGTTTTTGTTGGTCAGAAAAGGCTCAAACTGTTTTTGATAAGTTTAAGAGGATCATGAGCTCTTGTCCGGTTCTGGCCATTCCAGATTTTTCCAAGCCTTTCGAGCTACAATGTGATGCATCCGGTGAAGGAGTTGGGGCTGTCTTGATGCAAAACAAACATCCCATTGTGTTTGAGAGCAGAAAACTGAGGGGTGTTGAAAGGACATACTCTATCTATGACAAGGAAATGCTTGCCATTATGCATGCATTAGCTAAGTTCAGACAGTATTTGGTGGGAAACAAGTTCGTGGTCAAGATTGATCACAATAGCCTCAAACACTTCATGCATCAGAAGGATCTGAACGAGAGGCAACAAAAGTGGGTGAGTAAGCTTCAAGCTTACGACTTTGACATTGAGTATGTCAAAGGGAAAAATAACATTGTGGCTGATGCTCTATCTAAGAGACCCCATTTGAGCTCATTGTGTGAGCTTACCACTGATTGGAAGGACATGTTGCTTGTTGATTATGCCAAAAATCAATTTGCAACCAGCATCATTGAGGGTACTTTTCATGACGAAAGGTACAAGGTGATTGAAGGGTTGATACACTACAAGGGTAGAATCTTTTTGGTGGCTGATTCTAAGCTCAGAAAGAAGATTTTGTTGACATTTCATGACATTCCGCTTGCTGGTCACCAAGGATTCTTTAAGACATATAGGCAGATCCGGGAAAGATTTTCTTGGAAAGGGTTGAAAGGAGAGGTTCAACGCTACATTCAGGGGTGTCCCGTTTGTCAAATGAACAAGAATGAGCATACTCTACCAGCTGGTTTGCTGCAACCTCTTCCTATTCCCAATCAAAAATGGGAAAGTATATCGATGGATTTCATCACTGGGTTGCCCAAGGTCCAAGGGAAGGATTGTATCTATGTGGTAATGGATAGACTAACAAAATTTGCTCACTTCTTCGCCATTACCAGCTCTTTTTCAGCAGCTCAAGTTGCAGATCTGTTTTTTCATGAGGTGTTTAGGTTACATGGGCTGCCAAAAAACATTGTGAGTGATAGGGACAAAGAAGTTCCTAAGCACCCTTTTGGCAAGAGGTCTTCGTGACGAGCTGCGATCGGTTACTCCAGCACTAGTTATCACCCCCAAACAGATGGACAACCAAAATAGTGAACAAGTGGTTGGAAGGCTACTTTGAGAAATCCATGTGGCCTGGTAGCAAAGAGCTGTGGGTTATGGCTTCACATGTTTGGCAATCGCGAGACTCCTTCCTTTTCATATGCCTACAAAGATGTCACCTTCTTGGCTCTCTATGGTTATGAAGCACCCTCTAGCTTTGGTCGGGATTCGTGTTTGGCTTACAGCAAAGCTCCTGCCAAGGATCTCATCGCTAACAGACAAGATATTATAAAAATCATTGAAGAACAATCTTCTCGATTTCTCAAAATTAGCGCATGATGTATGCTGATTAGCTGTTTCAGGTTGGGGGACATGGTTTATCTTCACCACTTTGGCCGCATTTCCACTCCTGAAGAGTGGAGCTGAGAAGCTCAAACCTCGCTTCTATGGGCCGTTCAAGGTTATCAAAAGGGTGGGAGCAGTAGCGTATGAGTTGGAGCTACCTTCAAGTAGCAAAGTGCACAATGTCTTCCACGTGTCTCGCCTCAAGAAGGTGCTTGGACATAATGTTATTGCTGCATCACAGTTGCCTCCCTTGGATGAAGAAGGACAGTTGGTTTTAATTCCAGAGGAGATTCTTGATTCTCGAGGGCGTTCTTTGAGGAAAAGAACAATCAGAGAATACTTGGTGAAGTGGAAAAACTTGCCTATAGAGGATGCAACTTGGGAGAATGATGAGATTCTGCAGCATCCAGGGTTGCGATTGCTTGAGGACAAGCAATCTTGGGGTGGGCAGACTGTAATGTCCCCTTCTCGAGCATGATCTTCTTAGATGACCGTTGGCCTATTCTGGAGACCCGTAGGCTACTCGGACGGTTTGATTAGGGTTTCTTGTGTGGAGGTTGCGATTGCTCGTGAATTGGTGATTGAACTGCGGATTCCTTCTGGGTTTTCTGTGGGCTTCGCAGTGATATGTTTCTCTTGGCATTCTGAGCACTTTCTGGAATTTACTATTTTTAGTAAATTCTATTTCTGGCAGTGGTCCTTTTGGTCTCGGCACAGTTGACTTTCCTCTTCAGTTGACTCAATTGGTTCATTCAGATTCTGGTCTCGGGATGCAGTTTCAGAGAGATAAGTTCATTTCACTTAAATAACATCGTATTTTAATGTTATATTACCCCCTTGGCCTAGTCTCTTAACTTAATGTTGTTTTAAAAGGTGGTCTTTAAGGGGTGGCGCCATCATTGAGATAATTTTATAATTATTAAGGTTGAATTAAAGCCTTAAGATTGGACGCCAATATTAAAGTGATGAATTTAATTAAAAAGTCAAAATTGAAGCTTTGAAGAAAGGGACACCATCTATTGGAGGATTAGGGTTTGACTCAAAAAGGAAGATTAGGGTTTCGAGAAGGTCAACGGCAAATTATAAAAGGAAGCCTTTGGTTCTCATTTCATCATCTTTGGTCTACAGGAATGTTATGCTGCCGGATTGGCTTTGGGATTGCTTCGAGGAATGTACGCTTCCTAGCTTGGCATTGCTTCTCGCTTGAAAGATAGCGACTAGTGGTGAGAGTGTAGTTTTGAGAGTTTGTATTGGGGTTTGTGCATTGTAGTCAGCTTGTGGCTTTCTAGTTCAGATTTATGCATATTAGAGAAATTCTGGAAATTGCATTTTCATTATAGCAGATTGTCTTTTTCATTCATAAGTCAAAAAATACAAAAAGATCGTTCTGGGTATTGTTTAGATCCCTTTGTCTGGGAAGGGCGCACCTTTGTCTTAAGTTTCAGATTTTTTAGAGAAGCATGGAATTTTAAAAGTGAAATCGCCCCTCTTGCTGGGCTGTACCTTTTGGTTTTGCATTGGTTTTCGTGCATAAAATAAATAGGAACTTTTGATCAGCTCTCAGTGTTCTATTTTGGTCGCCTTCATCTTAGGATCATATTGCAGTTCGTCTTGTGGGATTTGGATGAGTTTGGAGGGAGTTGTGAGTGAATTTGTGAGTTTCAGGGCTGCTGTTCATGCATGTGAAAAACAGGACTGTCACAAATCAGATTGTCAGGTTGGCTTTAATAATAGAGTTTTTGATCTAAGCTTTATTATTTAGTGAAGGAAACTCAATATATATTGTTGCAGCTCCATTTATCTCTTGATTCACATTGATAGCAAGGCATTATCTATCATATTGTAAGCTGGCAGTAGTACTGACAACAGTGCATAATCTTGCTTTATCATAATTAGTAATGCTCATCTTTACATTCTGTAATTGCTTTGTAATATCTTACATCTCCGCCCTATGGTAGCTCCTTTCCCACTCAGGGTTAGAAAGCACATCCTGGGTGTCGAGTACTTTCCGCATTCTAGCTTATTTCCCTTAATCGCATTGTAATTCTTAGCATCTCCATCATATGGTAGCTCCCATTCCATCTCGGTTTGGAAAGCACATTCTTGACGTCGAGTCATTTCAGTTTATTAGATGATAGGGATCCTCTGACCACATGCCGTCGTTCGCCGACGCATTCTTGGTTAGAGTTTTTGTATAAGCATTTCAATTCAGATCCTCTGACCAATGCTCACACCTTGCCCACATCGGGATCCTGGTGTACATTCTAGTTAGAGTTGTTTCAGCATCGTTTTGGTTTAGAGCTAACCTTAACGGGTGCGTATTGTTTGTAACTTGCATTTGAAAAAGTTGAAAAAATTTGGCTTTGAATATTTTATCCTCCTTTCAGAAGGTTCAACACCAACAACCTGGTCTCACGTTTCGACCAGAAGTCAAGCTCCAAGAATGGAATCCAGTCCTTGGTGAAAACAAGGATAAAGGTAAAAGCAAAGCCTCTGACATGCATCATATTACAATGGCTCGTAGCAATCCCAGTTCAAATGCACCTACCAATATTTATGCAAACCTGCAGAACTTTAAGGCTGAGACCCCACCATGGTCAAATTTTGATCACTTTGATCCTATCAAGAATCTTAGAAGTATTGAAGCTCTTAGAGCTTGGGTCACCAATTACCTCAGCACAAGCACAGGTGTAGATGCAAAGCAAGTCATCCTCATGGCTCTTAATGCTATGACTAGAGTCGCTCGACTCACATGGGACAACCTAGATGCTTCCTACCGCACAAATCTCCTTGATGCTGGTCTCGATAAAGTCTGTAACCAGCTCATCACTACATTTGTTGGCAACACATCTTCCATCTAGAGAATGGCCTACAATAGAGGTTCATTCATGCCAAATGCTATGACCTCAACCAGCTCAAGAGGTATTTTGCTGGTCAATACCTTAACTTTTCTTATAGTGGGCATACAAGTGAACATACTTGTATGGCATGTATTACACTTTTCTACAGTCTTTTCCCACTATCAAGAAATATTACATTAACCATGTGATAGAAGATCTCCTCCATTTTGGACGAGATTTGTGTGAAGTGTCTTTTCCACAGCTCTATAATTACATCATAGAGATTAATGAAGAACTTTGTCGCAAACACTCACTTGTGATAGCTGAAGAAAAGATCAAGCCACTTCTTTCAAAATCTACCTGTCATGCACTCATAGAAGATTATGGCTAGCGCTCCTATCGCTCAGAAACTCAGAAGAAGAAGCAGAAACACAAATATTTCGAATACAGTTTGGATACACCACGCAAGTGGAAATCCAAGAGCCATAAGTCCAAGAAATATCACAAAGGATATTACACGAAGCAGCAGTTCAACAAAAAGTGCAAATCAAAGAATTGGAAGCCGACCTGTTACATATGTAAAGAAAAGGGTCACTATACAAACAAGTGTCCTGACAGAGAAAAAGATAAAGGCAAGGCCAAAGTCAGAAAGATTCAAGAACTTGGGATTACTAATGAAGAAGAATGGGATTATGAAGATGATTATCCCATAGACTCTGATGATATTTCGTTATCCTCCTCAGATGAAGAATATGACAAAGACACAGAAGAATCAGTCCAATCCGACTCTTCCAACTCTAATTCTTCCATCTACTCAGATGCTTAAGAAGCCTCATTCTTTTGTAGAATGATGCGAGGTCATTTGCCACCTCCCAAGGCTCTTAGCTTACACTATGTATCTGAAGCCACCAAATTGAGCTCCGTTGATGAGAAGATTACACAACTGGAAGATGAACTCCACAGAGTTCTTGGTACTCAAGGCGCATGGATTGCCTGTCGCAAAAAGCTCTAGAAGCTCAAAGATCAGAAGCAAACCCTTCTCAATCATAAACTAGCCTTTCAACCTCTTCCTATGCATGTTGTCCAACCTAAGAAAAATTGGAGTCCTCCTATTGGTTCCACTACTCGGCGTAGCTAGCGACACGCCCGCATACAAACTCTCGAATGAGTGCTTGAGCAAGCACAACTTGAACTCTCTCAACCCATGGAAGAAGAAAATCAAGATCTGGTAAATTCTACTGTTCAACAAACTATTAATCTTGATGAATTCATTGGCCACATGCATGCAGAAAATGTCAAGCCCATCCGGTCTCCATCCTTGTCTTGGCCACCACCACTCCATCGACCATTTGATCGATTTGGTGGACGAAATCGCCTTACGAGTCAACTTCTCAACGAAGCAACTCTTACTGGTTTTCCTAGCAATGAAGAAGAAAACGCTGATAACTGGAATCCTTTGGCCCATTATGAACCATTGGTTGAATCTGAACCACCTACCATTGGCACCATTACTAAAGGCTCATGCAAAATGGCAAAAACTCATACCAACTGTCCAGGTATGACGTTAACAATTCACTTCCCTCATTTTAAGGCCTTGTTGGTTGAATGTTTTGTAAACTTGCGAGGTTTAGCAAAATGGTGATTTCAGCCAAAGTGTGTGAGATAAAACTCTCCTAATTAAGGGAAGGCTCCCCCTTTCCTACTAACTAAAACAAATATGGGTGGAACGATAACCTTTCCTCTTGTTTCAGGAAAGATTAAATTCTTTTCTCTTCGCAGAAAAGTAGCATTAACTTTTAAATAAACTCTTACAACAGCTTGCAATAAAATCGAGAGAAAGGAAATGAAGTTTCCTGAAAGCACAAAGACTTTCGTCACTTCCTCCGAGACGGGAAAGCAATCTTCAAGCACAAAGTCTTGAGAATTTGAGATCCTATCTACCCTTTTGAAAGATAATTTGAGAACAAGTTGCAATATATAACAGCACAAAGTCTGTAAGTATAATGCATTCAAGGATCACCTAATATGAGAATTATTACAAGTACAAAGACTTATAATTCTTCCTAATTCCTAATCAAAAATTAAGCTAATTTAACCTTTCAAACTATGAACTCAAATTTTAATACTCACAGCACAAAGTCTGCAGATATTTCAAGTGAAACTTTCTTTAGCAATTTTCCACAATCTCCAAATAATCACAAAGCAATGCTCCAAAATGACATAAGAACACAATGGATGCAAAGTAGGACTTCAACACAAAGTCTGAAATTTCCAATTCTTTGATATTACTTGAAAAATAACAACTTATAACTATAAAGCTCAAAGTCTTTATGAGTACAAAATTGTGCAGAATTTTCTTGCTTGCCAAAAAGATAAAGATTACAAAAGACCCTCTCAAGTATTTATAGGAGAGAGGTCATGAGAAAAAGGTGGGAGGATCCCAACTAACTTGAGAAATTCTCTCAACCACCAACTACTTGCAATTGACTTATTCCAAATTACAATCTTAATTTATCTTGACTTGTAATTTGATTACATGTAATTACAATTTTTGCCTTTACATGTAATTTGTCCAAAAGGAACAAAACTGAAAATTAAATAACACTTCAATTATTTCTATGGCTGTCTTTGAAACATTGGAATTTGTGAATGGACTTATGTAGTTCATCAGGATTCGGTCCTTGAGTGTTCTTGGAAACAACAACTGTCTTGACGATGGTATCAAAACATCTGATGATTGACAATCGATGCTCTTCCAATGCAATTTGCATCTTATTAAGAAATGCATGATGATCTACAAATCTACTGATAGATTGTGCAGTGAAGGTTTCAGCGTCTAGTTCTTGATGAAATTTTGTTGTTAATGCTGAAAGTATAGCATCTTCAGGAAGTACTTCACCATATTGATCCTCTAGCTTGCAAGATTCCTTTTCAAAGCTTGAAGTGATATCCTGTTCTGCTTCAACCACTATCTCTTGAGCAGCCTGTATATCTGAAATGAGCTCTTTGAATACCAATGTTTTGTTTAACAGGAGCTCTTCAATTTCAATATACATTTCTCTGTTTGGTATTATTGCATTGGCACATAAGATTTCCAAACGTTCTTCATTTAAAGTATACCAACTCTTCAAATCTCTTTCCATAGATTCCAAGCTTTGTTTGAAAGTGTCTGAAGTTTGGCATAGTTTCAACTTTGCTATCTTTATATTAGTCATTACATCAAGGCCCTTTTTAACCACATGAGTACTTTGATTTATCAATTGATCAACCCAAGAATCAATTGCCCTTGCTTTTTGTCCAGCCTTTTCAATTTGTTTAATGGATTCTTTTGAAATAGAGGAAGACAATGAATCAACCATCTCTGAAGATTTGGTAATCTTTTGAATTACCGAAACAAGTTGTGCATTCTCCTCTTTCAGCTTTTCTTTCTTTGCCAAGAGTTCATTATAACTATGTGTCAAGACTGTTACTGAACTTTGGGCGTCTTGCATCATGCTAGCATGTGTTTGTTTGCCTAAATCCACCCTAGTGAATTTGTAGTCAGATACTTGCATCTCTTTTGGTGACTTGTCTGCAAGAGGTTCAACTATTTCTGCATACTTCATCCTATTGTTGTCCACAACCACCCGTGAAACCATTTTAGCTTTCTTTGCAACCTTTCGCTTTGATTTCTTCAACTGTTGGAAATCAAACACATCAGGAGAGATTGCCTGTTTCTTTCTCTTTAAAGTGACTGAACTCAACCATGGAGGAAGATCCAATGTATTTGTATCTGAAACAACAACTGTTGTTTGTGTAGAAACAGATTCATTTTGTACCACTGTTGTTACCCTAGGAGATGTGTCGGTTTGAATTGCAACAAGAGTTTGTTCAGATGGTGTATTGTGATCAGCATTAGCCATAAAGCAATCAAAACTTGCAGCTGATGTATCTATCTCTGGAAGTGTCATCTGTGATGTCATTGGATACATCGGATTGGCATAAAAAACATTCTCCAAATTATCATGCATGTTCTCCATAGAAGTAGTCAATGTGGATGAAGTTGAAGTATGAAAAACTTCCGTAGGAGCAATAGAAGAGACAAAAACCGTTGAGAAAGAATCAACATCACTATCAATTTGAGACATAGGAGACAATATTGATACTTGTGCAGCATGAATATGTGGAGACATGATACTTAGAACAGTAGGAGATTCAAGAATATCTCCTTGCTGATCAATGATTTGGATCTGTGTCTCTTTATCATAATGCATGAACCGTATAGTGGAGTTGCCAGCTGCTTCATCTCACTTTGATAAAAAACATCATCTTCAGCTTGAAAGTCAGTCAAAGAAGGTTCATTTTGATCAATCTCATAATATCCAACTGCTACTTTCTGTGGAGGAGGCAACTTAGACTGATTTTTAGCAGCATAACTTAAGGCCGAATTAGGATATATCCGTCTAGGTATATCCTTGTATGGAGCAGTATATGGAGCTTGTGAGACTTGCTTCTTTAAAGCAAGAAGTTCATTAGCTAATTTCTGCACCATAGGATCAATAGAACCGGCAACAGGAGACTCAGAAGAAGAATTTCCTTTGAATCGATTAGGATCCTTCTGAATTTTACCAGCCAAGATCAAATCATCTTCTATCTCCGTGGCAAGAGCTTGAGCATGGATCAAATCAGTTGGAATAGCTCCTCAACAAGAAACTAACTTCAGGCCGCTGAGTATTGATGAAGAAACACTTGAGATTTGCAAGAGTAGGTTGAGAAGTAATAGGAATTCTATTTGCTAATTTGTTGAGCTTAGCAATGAATTCACGCATGCCTTCATGTGTATCTTTCTTCATCTTTCTTCATCTGAGCCAACAAAGCATGTTCATCTTCAGCAGGTTTGAAACGTTCTTCAAACTTGGTCTGGAGCGTATCCCAATTGGTAATGACACCAGCCGCCAAATTATGAAACCAATCAGCTGCAATACCTTGGAGAGTTTCAACAAAAAGGCAAACAACGTCTTCATGTTCAACTCCAAGAACACCACATGCCATATAAAAGGACTTGACATGTTCATCTGGATGTTGTTTACCATCTCCATAGAACTTAGGGAGATTTTTTTGAGAACCTTGTGGAAGAGCATGAAGAGGTGGTGTTAAAGCCAAAGGACCAAAAGCTGCTCCCCAAGGGCCTGGAAGAGCGGCAGCAGCAGCAGCAGCCATAATAGAAATGGAAGATATTAATGGCTTCAAAAAGAAAGGCGAGACTTCACTTGGAATAGGCTTTTTCTTCTTGGATGGTGGAAAACTAGTAGTTCATGAAAGAGAGGATATACTGGTGAGCAACTCAAACTTAGCTTGTTCACCTGGGGAAATTTCTTGAGAACTTTGACCCTTCTTACGACGAACGTAATAACGAATTCCTTCCAGTGTATAAACCAAATAAAAACCAAATAAACAAACTTAGAATACCGGACTTCAAAAGAAAGCGAGAGGCTTTCAAATGTGTTCGTATCCCCATCGGAGTCGCCAAAAATTGTTTTCTGTTCTCCCTAATTTTTGACTTGTTAAAAATTGGGATAACCTATTAAAATTTTGATAAAATTTGAAGATTTTCTCTTCTAAGGCACGTTTTACGAGGTGCAAAAGTTAGAAAATTTCAGCTTTGGGTCTATAGTCCTTTTAGTTAACATTTTTTACTCACTCGTCCGTTTTCGTGAAATTCTGAGTCATTTTTAGTGTGTTTTTGGTCAATTTCGGGTTTTTTTGGCATCACTGCAAGTAGGGGATTTAGTTTCTTATTGCAAGTCAATAATAGGAACTTTTTATCTCCATTGCAAGTGTTTTTTCTTTTAATTTTCTTTTTTTAAGTCATTTATAGGAACTTTTTGTATAACTTGCAAGTGTAGGAACTTTTAGAGCACTTTACAAGTTACTTTTTAAAAAGTGAACTTGCAAATGCTCCTCAAAAACCCGATTTCACTTAAGTTACCTATAATCAGGTCAAAAGTTCCTATTTTGAGTCCTTTCTTTTAAATTTATTTGCAATCACTTTAAAAAAGTCCGATTTCACTTAAAGTCACTTGCAATGACTTGAAAAAGGTCCGATTGCATGTGAATAAACTTGTTTTAAGTCTTCAAAAGCCCGATTGCACTTTAAATCACTTGCAATCACTTTAAAAAAGTCTGGTTCAAGTTAAAAGTAACTTGTAACATGCATAAAAAGGCCCAATTTGAGTCTTTCATGTGAATAAACTTGCAAATGCTCCTCAAAAACCCGATTTCACTTGGTGCGAACTTGCAAAAGCCTCCAAAAGCTCCGATTCAAGTTTATATCATTTTGAAATCACTTCATTGCTTGCTCTGAGTCATAAAAAACCCGACGCCATTAATGGAGAGTGCAGTTTGTGTTTGAATTTGCTTCTCCTCTTTTCATGGCGGATTCTTAAATGTTTAGTTGCAATAAAAGAGCCCTCAGCTGAGATTAATCAGACTTCTTTGGCTGATTTTTTACAAGGCGTCCTAGGTTTTCTTTTCTTTTTTGTTTGCAATCACTTATTGCAGGTATGTTCTCCTTTATTTTGGTTATTTCTTTTTTATTTTAGTATGTTTGTTTCATGTTTTCAAGGCGTCATTGTTTGATGTTTGAAATTTATCCAATAATAAAACATTTTTGTGAAATCACCATCCCATCTCACAAAAACATGTTTTCATCTCACACCATTCCATACACTTTTAATAATATAAATGCATTTTCCATTTCATTCTATTCAAAATGCCTTCTATTCAAAATGCGTTTTGCATTGTCCTTGAAAACGCCTTTCATTCATATCAAACGTGCCTTATTACAAAACGTGTTTTCTTCATTTTGCCCTCCATTCACAAAAACGTGTTTTCCATTGCTTTCTACATAAAAACGTGTCCCAATCAGCTAATGCTATTCTTTAATGAAAAACGCATTTTTCATTATGCCTTCATCTTGCTGAAAACGTTACCATTCCATTTTCATTCGCCTTTCATTCCATTTCATTACATATTCACATTCCTCCATAATCCCATTTCCATTTTCTTGAAAAGAGAAAAGAATAAAAAATTATGCCCTAGAAAGCAAATCGGGATTTTTCCAATCAATTACAAGTAGGGCATTTTTGCCTAAAATGCAAGTACAAGTTAGCACAAGAAAATAAAACTTGTAATGGCTTCCTAAAATCCCGAAATGCCTTATAAGTGCCTAAAAGTTGAACTTTTTAAGCTTGACTGCAAATGCAAGTTGAAAGTTCTGACTTATACTTTTCAAAGATGCAATCTAACTTTTCCATTTGTCATGAAAAACACATGTCCCTTTCACTTGCAATCAGCCTCCAAAGATCCGAAATGAGTTATAATGCTCATACAGCAAAAACACCATTTTGAGTTAGAGTCTTCGCCATGTCTACACCTGTTAATGTTGATGATGTCTTAACTTTATGGAATTTTCATCGCAGCCTTGCAGGTTCTTGTTCAATGACGGAGGAACCAGCTTCTCCACCAAACAAAATGATGAAGTACAAGTATGACAAGTATCAGAATGAGATTCCTCCTTCTCATGTGGTCTCAAACATCGAAGAAATCAGAGACACGGAGATCGGACATGTTAATATGTCTGAGTTTCTTAAGAGAACTGTGAAATCAACTTCTCATGATATGCAGTTGTTGCTGAGAAGTCACATCCATTTGGTTTCCTCTTTTCCTGTTGCTTCCCTAGAACCGGAGTTTGTCCTTGCATGTGGAGCTCGCTTTGATAGAGAATCCAGAACTATCAGAGATGATGATGGTAATGTGGTCATTAGGCTTGATCCATAAACCATTAATATAATTTTTAGAGTTCCAAATGTTCCAATATATTCAGACATCTCAATAAAGAGTGCTCTTGATCACTATGAACAAAAGAAAGCAAATTGTATACAACATATCAATACTAAATGGCTTCTGAAGCGTCGAACTTGTGTGTCTTGGTGGCCTAAGCTATACCGATCTGAATTCAAAGAAGAGATCAATGATATAATCACACTCTTGAGCAGGATAATGGGATTGAAATTTTCTAATGTTTTTGAGAAGTGGATGTACAAGTTCATGGTGGTGATAAGGAAGGCGCAACACCCAATCTTTTGGGGTGAGATAATCAGCGATAGTTTATGTGAGCAGCTTGCACAAGTTCCCACTATGCTCACATTCTACATGAACTCCTATTTGGTCTACATAGCAGCTTCATTGAGACAATTTCCAGGCCTTTCTACCAAAGGAGATAGATCACTAGTTCCAGTTTGGGAGTATTATGATCAGCTGCCTTTGAGACCAAGCAGAATTCATTATAGAAGAGTCCAAGATGCATTCTTTGGTCATTTCATGTGTCTATTTGACAAAACCTTGCAAAACAACAGAGCATCTGACGCTGCTTGGAAGAAGGTCAATGAATATGGTTGTCTCTTCCTTCAGTTTCCTAATTTTACCTACATGAGAGTTGGCTGTTTTGAAGATCAGCCATACATGCTTCCAAGATATCCAACAGATAAAATTATTTTAATGGAGCTTGCAAGGCAGTTGATGACAGTACATGCACGACAAGCTGTACAACATAAAGCTGGAGTAAGTATCTCATCTCATAATCCATTGTAGATTGGGAGATTTGACAACTACCTCAAACGAAAAGGCAATGGAAACTGAAATTCAGGAGATCAAATTGAAAAGATTCAAGGCAAGAACAGATTTTGACTACAAAGGAATGAAAGACAAGATAAAAAGAGCTTTCACACATGTACATCGCCTTGAAGATATTTGGGTAGATCTTCGAACAGAGAAGGACATCCATAGAATGGATTATTGCAAGCTCACAGTTGAACAAATTATTGATCTTAATCTGACCTTGATCCCAGAAGGAGTGATTGATGATGGGCAGATTTTAGATCCAGAGTATGAGGAACAAAGGGTTGTTGACGCTTCTATTCCAGCAATACAGTGGTCTCATAAAGAATCAAGTTCTATCTTTAACATATTTCAATCAGTTTTGGCAAATACTAATTCTTGGCTCAAGAGTATAGGTGTCAAAACCATAAAAATCAGAGTTAATGATGATGATGATTTAGCTGGACCTGTTGGATTGAAGTCAGCAGTCAGAGATAAGTCCAAGGAAGGTGCTTCTTCTTCAGGAACCAAAATCAAGTTAAAAGTCAGTCGTGCTGCGGAAAAACCTTTGGAGAAAACAACATTAAAAGGGAAGGAAGTTAAAGAGACGCAGATCCAAATCATTGATCAGCAAGAAGGAGATGTTCTTGAATCTCCTACTGTTCTAAGTATGATGTCTCCACATATTGATGTTGCACCAGTATCAATATTGTCTCCTGTGTCTCAAATTGATAGCGATGTTGATTCTTTCTCAACGGTTTTTGTCTCTTCTATTGCTCCTACGGAAGTTGTTCTTCATACTTCAACTTCATCCACATTGACTACTTCTATGGAGAACATGCATGATAATTTGGAGAATATTTTTTATGCCAATCCGATGTATCCAATGACATCATAGATGACACTTCTAGAGATAGATACATCAGCTGCAAGTTTTGATTGCTTTATGGCTAATGCTGATCACAATACACCATCTGAACAAACTCTTGTTGTAATTCACACCGAGATATCTCCTAGGGTAACAACTGTGGTACAAAATGAATCTGTTTCTACACAAACCACAGTTGCTGTTTCAGATAAAAATACATTGGATCTTCCTCCATGGTACAGTTCAGTCACTTTAAAGAGAAAGAAACAAGCAATCTCTCTTGATGTGTTTGATTTCCAACAGTTGAAGAAATCAAAGCCAAAGGTTGCAAAGAAAGCTAAAATGGTTTCACGGGTGGTTGTGGACAACAATAGGATGAAGTATGCAGAAATAGTTGAACCTCTTGCAGACAAGTCACCAGAAGAAATGCAAATATTTGACTACAAATTCACTAGGGTGGATTTAGGCAAACAAACACATGCTAGCATGATGCAAGATGCCCAAAGTTCAGTAACAATCTTGACACAGTTATAATGAACTCTTGGCAAAAAAAGAAAAGCTGAAAGAGGAGAATGCACAACTTGTTTCGGTAATTCAAAAGATTACCAAATCTTCAGAGATGGTTGATTCATTGTCTTCCTCTATTTCTAAAGAATCCATGAAACAAATTGAAAAGGCTGGACAAAAAGCAAGGGCAATTGATTCTTGGGTTGATCAATTGATAAATCAAAGTACTCAAGTGGTTAAAAAGGGCCTTGATGTAATGAATAATATAAAGATAGCAAAGTTGAAACTACGCCAAACTTCAAACACTTTCAAACAAAGCTTGGAATCTATGGAAAGAGATTTGAAGAGTTGGTATACTTTAAATGAAGAACGTTTGGAAATCTTATGTGCCAATGCAATAATACCAAACAGAGAAATGTATATTGAAGCTGAAGAGCCCCTGTTAAACAAAACATTGGTATTCAAAGAGCTCATTTCAGATATACAGGTTGCTCAAGAGATAGTGGTTGAAGCAGAACAGGGTATCACTTCAAGCTTTGAAAAGGAATCTTGCAAGCTAGAGGATCAAAATGGTGAAGTACTTCCTGAAGATGCTATACTTTCAGCATTAACAACAAAATTTCATCAAGAACTAGAAGCTGAAACCTTCACTGCACAATCTATCAGCAAATTTGTAGATCATCATGCATTTCTTAATAAGATGCAGATTGCATTGGAAGAACATCGATTGTTAATCATCAGATGTTTTGATACCATCATCAAGACAGTTGTTGTTGCCAAGAACACTCAAGGAGAAAATCCTGATGAACTACAAAATTCCATTCACAAATTCCAATGTTTCAAAGACAGCCATAGAAATAATTGAAGTGCTATTTAATTTTCAGTTTTGTTCCTTTTGGACAAATTACATGTAAAGGCAGAAATTGTAATTACATGTAATCAAATTACAAGTAAAGATAAATTAAGATTATAATTTGGAATAAGTCAATTGCAAGTAGTTGGTGGTTGAGAGAATTTCTCAAGTTAGTTGGGATTCTCCCACCTTTTTCTCATGACCTCTCTCCTATAAATACTTGAGAGGGTCATTTGTAATCTTTATCTTTTTGGCAAGCAAGAAAATTCTGCACAATTTTGTACTCATAAAGACTTTGAGCTTTATAGTTATAAGTTGTTATTTTTCAAGTAATATCAAAGAATTGGAAATTTCAGACTTTGTGTTGAAGTCCTACTTTGCATCCATTGTGTTCTTATGTCATTTTGGAGCATTGCTTTGTGATTATTTGGAGATTGTGGAAAATTGCTAAAGAAAGTTTCACTTGAAATATCTGCAGACTTTGTGCTATGAGTATTAAAATTTGAATTCATAGTTTGAAAGGTTAAATTAGCTTAATTTGTGATTAGGAATTAGGAAGAATTATAAGTCTTTCTACTTGTAATAATTCTCATATTAGGTGATCTTTGAATGCATTATACTTACAGACTTTGTGTTGTTATATATTGCAATTTGTTCTCAAATTATCTTTCAAAAGGGTAGATAGGATCTCAAATTCTCAAGACTTTGTGCTTGAAGATTGCTTTCTCGTCCCGGAGGAAGTGACGAAAGTCTTTGTGCTTTCAGGAAACTTTATTTCCTTTCTCTCAATTTTATTGCAAGCTGTTGTAAGAATTTTTTTTAAAGTTAATGCTTCTTTTCTGCGAAGAGTAAAGAATTTAATCTTTCCTGAAACAAGAGGAAAGGTTATCGTTCCACCCATATTTGTTTTAGTTAGTAGGAAAGGGGGAGCCTTCCCTTAATTAGGAGAGTTTTATCTCACACACTTTGGCTAAAACCACCATTTTGCTAAACCTCACAAGTTTACAAAATATTTAACCAACAGGCCTATCCATTACATTTTCTTATGCATACTGGTGCGGATCTAAATGTTGCTCAATTCAATTGTTTTCTCTCTAACAAATGGTTTAGGGCAGAAACTAAAATTTCTTTTGGTAAAGGCCAACAGCATTCCCAGTATGTTTGTTTAACTCCCATTGAATTTCCTAATGGGTCTGTTCATGATGTCAAATTTGTTCATTTTGAAATTGATGGTTATGATGGTCTTGTCGGGAGCGACGCCCTTAGCTCTTGGGAACCAATCACTCTGTTTCATGATTTTATCTCCCTCCAAGATGTCGAGGTTCCACGTCTCCATTCTGAGAAAAGTTGTACCACGAAGATATATCATCTGACCAACACCAAACCTGACAATCGGATTTGGTTTGCCAAACAACAAGCCGAAATTCAAGGACCCCTAGAGGAGTTAATCAAATAGTTTCAACCCATCCTGACCAAAGATCTTACAGCATCAACCCGCACATTAACATGTTCTTTGTCGCTCAAAAAAGATGCTGATAATAACGAAATCCGTCCTATTGCCAAAGCCAACTACTTCCCTCTCAGTAAATCCAAAGTAGAGTTGTGCCCAAAGGAAATTGCAAAACTCCTGCAATTAGGATTTATATCCCCATCTTCCTCTCCGTTTAGATGCCATGCCATGTATGTAACCAAGAAAGATGAAAATGGCAATATCATACCAGAAAAACATCTTGTAGTCAACTACAAGCCATTGAATGTTTGCCTGGAAGACAACCAATACCCTTTGCCATCCAAAGAACATATCTGTTAGAAAATTCAAGGTGCAAACATTTATTCTAAGTTTGATCTATCTAAAGGTTTCTGGCAGATCAACATAAAAGAAGAAGATAGATACAAAACAACTTTTTCGGTCCCTCAAGGACTGTATCAATGGAATGTTTTGCCTTTCGGCATCAAGACAACACCTTCCATCTTCCAACAACATATGGACAACATTTTCCGTCCATACTCTAAATTCATCATCCCTTATATTGATGATATACTGGTATTCATCAATGTCCCCAGGCACACCTTAAGCACCTTGAACAATTTCTTGTTGCATGTAAGCAACATGGTATCCTGCTCAATCCATCTAAATGCCAGTTTGCAAAATCTGAAATCGTGTTTATTGGCACGAAACTGTTACCACATGGACAAATGGAAGCACATGAACATATCCTTAAACGGATTGTATCCTTACCCATCACTAATACTAAGTAACTTCAACATTTCTTAGGATTAGTAAATTATGTTGCAGGATTCTACTCTAACATTGCTGCAGATAGAAGTTTGCTTAATAAGCTTCTTAGAAAGGATGCTCCAGTTTGGACCTTTGAACATGATCAGGCAATTCAAAAGATCAAAGATACTTGTGCTACACTTCTAGCACTTTCTATGCCTAGTTCTAGCTGTAAGATTGTTGAAACAAATGCCAATAATGAATATTGGGGAGGTATTCTCAAAGAACGCCAAAATAATAAGGAAGTAATTGTCAGATAAGCCTCAGGCAGTTTTCAAGGAGCACAACAAAACTATTACAGCACACACAAGGAATTTTTAGCTATGGTTAATTCATTTAAATGTTTTCAAATGTTCATTGCAGATCAGCCATTTTTGTTAACAACTGATCTTCAACATTTCAAGGGTTTCTTTAAGAAGGAATCCAAGGATAAGGTTGCTCATGAATGTCTTCTCCGTTGGGCACAATTTCTTGATACATTTGATTTTACCCATGAACACCTGCCAAGAAAGAAAAATCTTGTTGCAGATTTTCTCACTCGAGAAGGATATCAAGAAGGACAAGTTTGTGTTCTCAGCCCCAGAAATCTGAGAAATCAGACTTCCTGATTTTGATTGGAACACTCACCCTCAAGATCTTATTCATCGAGCTCGCCAAGGAAAAGATTATTTAATCTAGAATGAAGTTCTCCAACAACTTCCACTTCAACTGGATCCAAAGTTTAATTTTTACAGGAATCCCTATTTCGAGGAATTAAACACACTATGTCCTCATATGGCACAACCATATAATATCTTGTATTCTATGAAAATGTTTGATCCAATTTATGAAACACCAATCCTAACAGCTTTTGTAGATTTCGTCAAAGAACCAATCCATGGTCCACATTGGCATGGACAACTCCTGCAATTCCAGTTGGCGCAAGAATACAACCAACCTCCATACAATGATCTCAGGAGTAGAACTCTAGAGTGACTACTTGTCCCTTCCGGCTACTATCTCAGTGAAACTCCAGCTAGACGTGTCAGAAAGCTTGCCCATAATCACTTTCCTTGGTGGTTCCTATATGATGTAACCTATACACCCTGAATAGATGACATCATCAAGCATACAACAAATATTTATTGGCATAATGAAATTGACGAAGAAGAGGACATCCCAAATGCACAACCACAAGACAATGAGTTTCCGTATCCTTTCGATTGTGAAGGGTATGACTCCTCTGCAAAATATCTGACATACGCTACAGTGTAATTGTCAGCCTACTAATGATAAAGTAGGCACGAGAGAATAACTCGTGATCAAATCCGTAACTCCATTCACGTTAAAGGGAGACGAGTCATCATCCTCGTGATCAAAGATGCTCCGCCATATTTGCTTTTGGCTGTAAAACAACCATTGTACAAGAAAGAGGGTTCCTATTCTCGTTTGTTTGTCGGATTTTTCCTGTTCACGTACTCAATGAGTTAGTCAAGAGTCTACGTGTCACTTGTTCATTGACGGAACTCAAAAATCTTACACCATAATGGGTTAAAGATCAGCGTCCGAGTCCTATAAAAGGATAGGAAACCGCCTTGTTATGCATCGCCAATTACAACACTGCGAGTGAGTCTGCAAGTGTCTGAGTCATAGGAAAACTAGAGTATGCTCTTTGCATTGCCACATTGATGGAACCTTGCAAATCAAAAATGGTTTTTAATTCGTTTTAGTTGGTATCAGTTGGTTTTAGTTGATACAATGGCCTATGGTCCTATCCAGATGGATGTTGCTCTGAACTATGCTGTTAGTCTTAGAGACGCTAATTTGAATGAAGTCCTTTCTTTCAATTTTAAAACCGAAAACCTGGAGATGAAACAAGGTTCTGTAGACCATGTCATATCTTTCCTTGTCCACTATCAATTGTTCAACACAACCATGCCCTTTATGGCCAACCCTCGTGTTGGTCTTACTAGAGATGAACAATACAGCATTGTTTGGTCATCCAGTAGCTTTCTCAGTCAACTCAGAGCCCCTAAAAATGTCTGTTTCAAAGATGTCAAGCTCCCTCAGCAATGGGTTATAGAACTTTTTCAGTCTGCTCTGTTCAGCCAAAGCTGCTCAACTACAAGGTCTTACTATCAAAGAACTTGGTGATAAAGTTGTCATAAATTTTGAACATCCAAGGTCTTCTACTTCCGTTCCAGTTGCGTCATCGCAACCAAAACCGAAATACACTGCTCATGCTTGTTTAGCTCCAGATGCTAATATTGTTAAACATGATGTGGAATGCGGCTGTGTCACATATCATTACAATAGCAAGGAACGGGAAGCTCGCTGCAAAGCACACAAACATGATAAATCCTCGCAACACATCAATCCTTTATGCACTCAATCTATGCGTGTTCCTCCAACTTATGCTGAATCATCGCTCTTTCCATGCCCGCATAATTTGCCACTTCATCTCTGCCGACACTGCACTCATCTGGTTTCTTCCACCATTGCCAAGGCCTTCTCCAATTCACTAGATTTAGAGCTTGATTCACCAGTTTGTGACATCTTAACAACAACTCATTCATCAAGAGTTGATGGAGTTGGAACCAATTCTCCCAGGGAAGTTAGTAGAGACTCTTCATCTTGGATTGAGAACCTCCTAGGCAGGAAGAGGAGAAATCCTTCTTACTAGTTGGACTTTGCAGAGTTTGTTAACGTCTACCAAGACACATCAAAAAAAAAAACTCAAGAAGCAAGATCACGTGGAGAAGAATGTTGATAATGAGGTTGTCATTGAGATTGCTACACCGTCGGAAGACAAGAACGCCTACGAAGTTGAGGTTGATGACTTCACATTGGTCAAAGCCAATCTTGGTGGAAGCACCCGATGTACTGATGTGAATCTCTTTGAGTTTGCAATAGTTAACTTGAAGGAGAGAGTGCTCAAAGATGGAGAAGACAAGGCAGCTCTCAAGGCTCAAAATCGACAGTTGCGGCAGTACATTTCCAATTTGCTTCATGGTACTTCACACATCACTACTTTGCTTCCACAAATTTTGGAGACATCTACAGATCAAAATCAGCTGAGTTAGTTGGTTATATATGGGAAAAATCTGAGAGATTGGGTAGAAGAATTCATCACCAGGGGCAGATTTATACTTGCAGAGATGTACCAATTTAGGTTGAATGCCCATGATCTTCGCTCAAAAATTTAGGGGTCAGAGCAAAACATAGTAGAAAGGAAGCCGAGAGACGATATCATCATTTCCGACTTGAGAATGGCTTATGATTCAGTTATTGCGGAAGAGCATAAGAAAAATATTTTTGCTTGGAGAGAACAACACCTCTTCAAAGTAAAAACTTACGAAGGAATATTTGCAGAATTGACTGAGTATAAACAAAAGGTTGCTAGTCTTCTCAAGTTTGTAAGCATGTTTGTGTCACAAATTCATTATCAATATCGACATGAAGATGGCGCTTACATTGATTTCGGTGAAGTACAAACTAAATTTCAAAGCCTTATCCGTAGTTGTTTTAATGGTCATCTCGGTGCTTGTCAGATGAATTAGGTTACAACAATGTCAGCAAGATTTGATGAAGCAACTGAAAAGAGAAAATATTTTCTAAATCTAATCACAGATGGTGAAGAGATGTTGCAAAGACAAAACATTGTTCTGAAGAGTATCAGTGTTCCTGACGAAGAGGTAGTTAACAGCTTTCTGGAGGACATGATTGCTCAAGTTGTCAATGAGTGAACTGTCAATTGAGGCATGCAACGTTTTCCAAGGATAGAATTTAAATCAGCAGTTAAGTCGATGTCTTTTCCATGTTTAATTTGCTGTCCTCTTTTCATGCATGTCTATTCTTTGGAGTTATCTATTGTATAGTTGGAGCTTTCTTTAGTGTTAGATCAATTAACTGATGTTAGCATTCTAGTTAACTGTTAGTTATCTTTTGTTTAAACTTAGAAATAAAGCTTGCATGTTGGCAAGACTAATTGTTAACACAAGGAGATTTTAGGGTTCCCTACTCCTATGTTTGCGTATAAATAAGGGCACCCTTGCCCATTTATTTTTTTAACCGTGCTTGTGATAACAAAACGCTGAGCTTATTTTGGCCTGCTACTTTGTTATTTCGTATATGTTCAACTTTGTCAAGTGTAATTTGGTTTCATCGTATATTGTATGCCTACTTTTGCTACAATCTATTGTCCCAAATGTGTTATTACTGTTAGGATTTGAGGAAATAAATCTTATGCCTACATTGCTTTGGTCCTGTTGTGACCTTTTCACACATCGCCCCATTCAAAATGGGGACCCCTAATTTTTGCTCCATTCTGGTCTTTTGGCTTTGGTTTTGTCTCTCTCTCTCTCTCTGCCAGTCTCTTTTCTATCTGCTCTTCAAGGGATGTCTCCGCCATTGAGTTTAAACGTAAATTTTGGCCAAGTCTGAAAATTAGGGTTTTTGCTTTCCTAGTCAATCTAGGGTCAAGCGAAGTGAATGAATTGAAATTGAGATTAACACTGTTGTCAGTATGCTCCCAGCAAGCTTTCACTGAAATTCCATCAAATTCTGGCAACTTACTATTTTTAGTAAGTGTGCAATTCCAGGTATTCTTTTAGCATTTCTGGAGTTTCCGACAATCACACTGTGTCCATAACACATCAAGCTGCTCGCTGGCAAAATTTGAGTTGAAACAGACAACTTACTATTTTTAGCAGTTCAGCTTCCGGAGCAGATTTCAGGGCTTAGATGCAGAATTTTCCGATGCATGTCTAGAGATTCCTTCTGGGTTTTCGGAGACCTTCGCGATGGTGTGACATGCAAAATGAAACGACAACTTTCAGAGTTCAGCCTTCGGAGGCTATTTTTAGGGTTTGCATGTCAGGGTTTTCTTTGCATGTCTGGAGATTCCTTCTGGGTTTTCTGAGAGCTTCACAGTGATGTGACATGCAAACGAAGATGATCACTCATTTGGGAACTTACTATTTTTAGCAGGTGCGTCCCGGCACTTCAGAATCATGAGTTGATCGCAATACAACAGAAATGAGAACAAACGGAAATCATTTGATATGCATGCAAGATGAATTAGGGTTTCCAGTTCCAGGACCCAAAAAGAAGGGTAAAAAGTCAGAATTTTCGAAAACCAGTGTAAACCACCGCGATCAGTATCCTTCAAGTTGTCTGCTAGTAAAATTTGAAGACAACGGAGCACTTACTATTTATAGTAAGTCATTTTGGAAACATGCTAAAAATAGCAAATCAGCATCAGGCGCCGATGTCAGCAGGCAGGTCACGTGGTGAGGGGCGCATCATTCGAATTTCAAATCAAACGGAGTTGTGGAAGTATCAGAAACGAGCAGTTACTATTAATAGCAAACCACCTTCAGAAATGGGCTAAAAATAGCAGGCCAACCCGAAATAGCAGGGTCAACAGGTTGACAAGGTCGTGAAGATCCAGCGTTCAAAATTCCAAATCATTTTGAGCTTCAGAGATGTGAAAACTAGAGGACTTACTATAAATAGTTAGGCACAGAGAAGCTGGCGAAAACGAGAAAAAAATGGCTAAGTCTGGAACTTCATCCTGCAGCTACATGAAAATGCGCCCTCAAGCACAAGACGCTAAAAAAATTTCTAACTTAGTAGTTCATCCTTCACCCATGGCCAAATGCGCCCAAGTTGGTGGAGTAAAATGCTAAAAAAATTCTAAGTATGAGCTTCGTCCACCTCCTATGGCAAAATGCGCCCATGCAACAAGAAGGTCAAGGAAAGTCAAAGTTTTTCATCCACCTGCCTAGGCAAAATGCGCCCAACTCAAGGTAGAAGCATGAAAAAAATTCTAAGTACAAATATCCTCCACCACCCCCCAAATGCGCCCATCCTGCACATATGCTCAAATGCGCCCAAGATGCAAAAAGTCAAGGGAGTCAACATGTTTCATCCTCCTCCTAGGCCAAAATGCGCCCAAAAGAGCCCATGTAAAGACAAAAACGGGGAAGTCCAAGAGTCATCCTTCATGAGATGTGATATGCGCCCAAGCTGAAGTCAATAAAAGGTGAATGAAGAGTGTGAAGGTAAAATTAAAGGATAAAATTGCTAGGCGTATCCTCTTGCATATGCTATATGCGCCTAAGTGGAGTGTAAAGGTGGTGGTGAAAACAAAGTTGCTAGGCGTTGAAAGCTTGTTCCTCTTCACACATGTTATGCGCCTAAGGTGGTGAATAAAAAAATAAAATATTGCTAAGGCGTTGGGTGAAAATGTCTTTCAAGTGTGAAATAAAATGCAAAGTGGTGAATGAAAATAAAATGTGCTAGGCGCCTTCATGGAAGATTTTCTAAGTAAAGTTGATAATTTTTCCTCACCATAGGCAAAGTTGATTGAGTTGAATAAAATTTTCTAAGGCAAAATTTCCAAAGTGATTCAAAAAAATTTCTAAGGCAAGATATTTTCTTCCCTTAGAAAATACGCCTAGACCTTGAAGGTGGTGAAATTCTTCCTGTAGCACAGGCAAATTTTCTAGTGACGGAGTCAGAATGTTGGCATTGCAGGATGAATTTAAAAATTTCTCAAGTCTGAGCAACTCAGGATGTTCATAGAGATGAAGAACGGATTTAAATTGGTGGAATAATATTTTTCTAAGGTTCAAAATTTAAAATTTAAATGAACCCGTTCGTTGTGTACCCATGAATTCGACACGTTCTGAGGAAAATTTTCTTCTGGGTACTGAACGTTTGTGATGAGGAATGGATTTCTATGTCTTCCGCACTTCGCCAGGACCTTCAGCATGAAGAATTTAATCGGTGCTCGAATTGTGAAATTTTCCTAAGGGAGAATTTAAAATTTTCTAAGGCAAATTTGAATAAAATGGTTTTTTGAAAGGAAAATGTTTTCAACGATGAATTCGAAATGAATTTCCTAGATGATTTTGATCAAGTTCTTCACAAATAAATTTTCCAGAGCCGAAGAGAAGTAAAATTCGAATTCAAGTGACAGAGCTCTGGCTGGTGAATTAAAGGATGAATTTAAATTAAAATTTTCGAAAGTGAATTTGAAATGTGGCAGTGAAAGTTGAACTTCTAGAAGAATAAGATTCCCGACGTCAAAGGACAAGTGTCAGAAATGCCAGAGAGGGAAATTCGAATGAAGTAGTGGGAATTTAATTCACTGGCTAAACTTAGCCTCTTCTAGAAATCGATTTTCCTATAAGAGTTGAGAGTTATTCACTTCTTTTTCACAGTTGAGGAAATTCGATTTGCTCTAAATCCAGTGTTGAGTTTGAAATCTGTTGAAGAGGTTCAAAATTTTGCTGTGGCTGCAATTGCTAAAGAGGTTCGAAATTTTGTTGAAGACTGAAGGTTGTTGAGTGAGAGGCGTTGGAAGTTGCTAAAGAAATTCAATTTGAAAGGAGGAAGGTTGCTGAAGTTTGAAGCTGAATGCTGATTGAAGAAGTGCGAATTTATAAGAGTGAAGAGTTTAAAATCTGCAATTGCTGAAACTTTCTAAGTGATTGAAGTTCGAAATTTGTTGAAGAAGAAGTTGAGGTTTGCGAATGAGAAATGATATTGCAGCTTCTCAAGTTCTTGAAGTCGACTGGCAGCCCTTGCATAGTATTTTATTTATTCAAAGTTAAATTGCTGATGGATGTTTATTGTTTTGCAGATGGCCGAGGCAAGGACAAATGGCAAGGACAACAATGGTGCATCCAGGCAAGCGGTTATAAAGAAGCTGAGCAAGACATTTATGCCGGAATCGAAATTCACTTCAAAGTTGGGCAAGCTGACTGATACCAATTTGGGCTCTGTCAACTTGGAGACTTTCAAGAAAAGAATGCTGGGATTTGGTGGTCATCAGCCTTTGAACACTTCACACAACATCATTCGAAGCGGATTATATGCAGCTGCTGGTTTCCCACCAGCCATTCAGTGTTCGAAACTGATGATGGAGTGCGCCAACTGCTATGAGAAAGATCACAGATCAATCATGTCACCAGATGGTCAAGTGCTCGCCAACCTCACTCCTTCAGCTATTGGTGAGGCTTTCGGAATCCCAATACATAGGAACATGATCTACAAATCAAGGGAGCGAGCTGAGCAAATGTATGCTTCTGCATTCGAGAGATGTATAGAAACGATCAATACTCACTGGATGAGCAACCCCAAGCCCTCTCGTACGAAGCTGCCGAGACAAATCATAGCAGATGACTTGAAGCAGGAGTATTGTGATCTTATCATGATGCTGAGTCGAGTTGGAGGCTGCCCACAGTCATTTATTTTTGAGCCTTGGATGTTTTACTACATCAACCTCATGCTGGAAGGGAAAGATTACGCCAACTAGGCCGAGATGATCAGTGACAATTTGCATGAGCAGCTCCTGAGCCTGAGAAGAACGAAGACATTCTATATGAGCTCTTACATCATCTACATGCTGGCTCGTACGACGAGGTACAAAGGGATTTCATACAAAGAGCCTGTTGGTTGTGGCTCTCACCAGTTTAAAATTCATGAGGCTTGTTCGCAGTTGCATTTAGCAAGTACCACTTATTACAAGCGTGCCAATGACGCCTTCACCATGCACATCATGAGATTGCTTCAGGAGCGGATGCATCACAGGATCTCGAGGGAAGTCCAAGAATTGATTGAAAGGTATGGGTGCTGGTTTATACAATTTCCCAAGTTTTCTTACATAAGGCTGCAAGGATTTTTGTCATATCCATATAGACTGCCTAAGTACCCAACCAACAGAATATTGATGTTAGAGATATCTAGGCAATTGGTTGCCTACGATAAAATTCAGAAGAAAAAGAAGAAGGGAGGTGTTGACTTCCCAATTTTCATGGGCAACTCCGATGAAGTGTGTCCTTCATTACAGGCAGCTAGAGAAACCAAGAGCGAGCTTCAGTTTTATCACTTTTCATATCACACCAGCCAACATCACTATGATCCGCATAACAACATCAAATGGGTACTGTCAGAGGAATTTAAACATAAGGCAAATATTGAGGATTATTGGGCTGATGCATCAGACGAGGCTGAAGTCAGGAAAAGAATGTTCTCTCGGTTGCCAATAAACATGATCAGGGAGTGTGAAGTCATTTCGGTTCCAGACCAGATAAATGAGGATATGGACATTGTCCATCCAGATTATGCAGCAGTGAGAGATACTCCACTTCCACTCCCGGATTGGTCAGAACGAGAGATTGTTGACTTGGACACACTCTCCATTCCAGTCTTGACATTTACCAGAGCATGGGTTGACAGGCGTGTGAGCAGATTGAAGAGTAGGTCGATTGCTTTGACTTACAATTTGATGGGAGATCACAGGACACCCACCACCGGCAGGAAGAAACAAATCACACGAGGTCCGGAGTCTAGAAGGAAAGAGCCAATTCGGCAGGAGCCTGTTCACCCGGAACCTCCACGAGTTGCAGTTGAGTCACCTAGGCCATTGGAGACACGTTCTCCAAGTATACAGGAGGATTTCTTTGTTTGCTGATCAAAGAAACGCATTGAATCAGGTGCAAGTAGTACAAGAAAATAATCAGCCACCTCGGAGAGAATCGGTTGGCCAGAGCGTCAATGCACCTGCTAGAGATGATCAGCAAGATGATGAGGGGACTGCTACTGACCCTCAGTTTCAGCAAGAGTTAGAGGCGGCTTTGGATGATGATGATATAGTTTCAGGAGATACTCAGCCACTTGAGGACGATGAGCCTCACCAGAATGATGTAGAGGTTGAACAAGTTCAAGAAGTAGAGGCACAAGAACAACAGCCGTTTGATATACAGTATGCAGTACCTGATTGGCTCAGAGATAGGATGAGAAGAAGTCCCAGCGAAGAAATTGATCCAGTAGTTGAAATGGAAGAGTTTTTGAACAGGATCAGCGCGCCTCCACAGAAGAAGATAGCACGAAAGTTTTCAAAGATATCAACTGATGAGGATGGCTCTCGCACTCACATGGTCGTGCCACAGGTTGATTGTGACCGAGATGAAGCAGTGCCAGAGAACTACGTGGTCACAACTTTGGAATTAGGATGCCCCATAGGTGCACAGATTGTAGAAGAGTGTGATAACTCCTACCATGCCCTCAAGGACAGATTACTTAAAAAGGAAGGAAAGTACAAGAAGTTGAAAAGAGAGCATAAGGCTTTGATAGGATATGTGCAGTAGTTGTCTCGTCCTTGTGGGCAGGAGATTCCAGTGATAGAGCTTCCAGCTGAGATACCTAGAGAGTCAATCAGTGGCTTGTTGGAGTTAGGGAAGATGGCACAGGAGGCAGATAAGTGGGTAACGGGAGTTCGTGCTGAGACAGAAAAGTTTATGGAAGACCTTGCTTTTTCTTTTCAGCAGGCTTCTAGTATTTTGGCACGGATGGAGGCAGTTGATCGGGCCTGGGGTGATGCTTCAGTTTATCAGAGCAAGGTAATTCAACGTCTTGAGGCATTGAGGCATGTTCCTTTGCGATTGTTGATCGATGGAGGGGTCATTCAGGAGAATGACAGGTACGATTTTTCTAGATGGTATTCTTCGGCAATCACGGGACGTGGTTTCTTTGACGCAGCGCAAGCGGATTCAACTAGATACGGAAGGCTATGGCCAATATCATTGATGGAGTCAGAATACCTTGAGGCCATATTTGCTAGGCGGTTGAATCCAGATGAGGTGAATGTTGATAATTTGAGGGGTAGGCTGGTGCCTTTCTTTTCAGAGGTGAAGACCTTCGTACAAGATGACTTTGAGAACACTTCTACTTTCTCCACCTTGATCCAGAGCACGCAGGATTCCTTAGTTGCTTGGAGAAAATCTTGTGCAAGGCATGAACAGTCCGTTACAGTGTTGGAGTTCCAGCTTGATTGCATTCCACCTATTTCAGTTCAGGAGGTTGAGGCTGTGCTTGGCAGGTTCATTGAGTTTGCAGCCAGAGAAAAGGAGAATGGGAATGCACTACTGGACGAGGATCTTCTAGAAGACTGATTGTGGGCATTAATTGCCTTTACTATTTTGGGAGTGAGTGGGAATCTTTGCTCATTTATTGTACCATTCCCCATTCTGGCAGTTTTTAGGGTTAGGGTTGAGGTGGCTTAATCTTAGCCACTCTTTTGATTGTAATCTTAGCCGTCCATTGGACTGGGCTATCTATAAAAGGGGGAGTCCCCCTCATTTGTAATTCATTAGAATTAGAATTAGAATTAGACTAGAGATTGGAGATCAGACTAGAGAGTAGAGCAGAGTAGACATTTTACTTGATAATTTAGCATAGTGTGGAGAAGAAGGAAAGTTTTCCTTTGAAAACTTTGTGGAGATTGTTGTGTAAAACTTTCATGATAATAGATCTTTTCATTGATGGTGGAATTCGTCTTCGTCATGGATAGCTAGCAAGGTCTCTTCATTCTTTCGGATCCAAGTAGCATAATTTTCATTTCATGCGAGTAGTTTATTTTGGATGTGTGGTGTTTTATTGAGGTAGCTTCATTTCATTCCATACCACTAGCAGCTTGTTGACGACAAGTTCGCCTTGCGTGGTCGACTGGAAATTATCTTGAGTTTAACTTTGATTGTGATTTGTATACTTATATGCATTGTCCTAATGGTATATGTATGCTAAATTGTAATTTGAATATCTTTCGCTATCCCTTTGAAGATTGCACCAATTTTACTGAAGTTGTCCAACGTGAGGCTAGGTGAAATTCGGTCGAAGTCTGCTAAAATCGAGCTCCACATATCTTGCATTTAGGATAGAACATAGAACCTTCTTACCCTTTCATCCATTTACATTCTGCACATTCCTGGTTAATTTTAGAAAAAATTCATTCATCAATGCCAAATCATATGCACAAATCCCTTCAAATCATCCATCTATTAATTGCAAGAATCCTGAACAATTGTGTAAGTCCCCTCGTGAAAACAGCAATTCACATCAAACCAACTGAGGGTATTGTTGTGACCTTTTTCACACATCGCCCCATTGCAAATGGGGACCCCCTAATTTTGGCTTTGCTTTTGGTTTGATGTTGGTTTGTTTTTGTTGTTGTCTCTCTCTCGTTTTGTCTACCTTTCCGGGTTGTGCCCGTCATCGAGCTTAAACGTGAAATTGGCCGAGTCTGAAAATTAGGGTTTTGAGCTTCCTTGCCAATTTGAGGTCAAATGAAGTGAGTAAATTGAAATCTGAGACTAACGTTCTTGTCAATATACTTCCAACAGGCTCTTAGCAAAATTTCATCAAATTCTGAGTACTTACTATTTTTAGTAAGTGTGCAATTACAGGCAATCTATCAGCATTTTTGAAATTCTGACAGTCACACTGCATTCAAGGCACCTCAGGCTACTCGCATGCAAAATTTGGGCGAAAACAAACAACTTATTATTTTTAGCAGTCCAGCTTCCGGGACAAATTTCAGGGTTCAGATGCAGAGTTTTTCTTTGCATGTTGGCATATTCCTTCTGGGTTTTTCGAGACCTTCGCAATGATATAACATGCAAGACGGGACGACAACTTTCATAATTCGGTCTTCCGAGGCTATTTTTAGGGTTTGCATGTCAGGGTTTCCTTTGCATGTCGGATTATTCCTGATGGGTTTTTCGAGAGCTTCGCGATGGCGTGACATGCAAATGAAGATAATCACTCAGTAAGGAACTTGCTATTTTTAGCAGGTGTGTCCCGGCAGCCGCTTCCCAGCAGTTTAGAATCACGAGCCCATCGCAGTGCCATAGAAACGAGAGCAAACATATATCATTTGATACGCATGCAGAATGCAAGATGGGTTGGAAAATTGGCTAAGGCATGAAGAATCGTGAAGAATTTGAGGATGAGGCTGGCTAGTGAAGACAATGAATGCTTGGAAGTTAGAACATGAAAATCCTGGTAAGTAAGTTGAATTTATATTATGAAGTGTTCTAATACTCTTCTCCTTGCTTGTTTTGCAGGAGGAACGTCGAGATCAAGCGATGATGACTTAAGGTGATGAAGAAAGTAATCCGAAAGGAGTGGAAGTTCGAGCAAGGTTGAAGAACAATGTCAAGAAGAAGATCAAGAGCAGTTGAACTCTAGATTCTATCAAATTTTATTATCTGAGGAGGCGATCTTAGAGACTCTTTTACCCTCCTCCAAGCGATCAACAGAATTGGCTGAACGCGAAGATCGAGGACAGTGTGAACGCGTCTACAAATGGGAATCTTCTAGAAGGATAATGGACATTATGGCTCATTTATTACCCCACTCTCCTTTGTGGCGGTTTTTAGGGAAAATCTTGTTTAGGGCTGAGGTGGCACGATCTGGGCCATCCAGCCGATTGTAATCTGAGCCGTCCGTTGGACTGGGCCATCTATAAAAGGGGGAGTCCCCCTCATTTGTAACAGAGTAGACAGTAGAATTAGAGTAGAAGTCGGAGTAGAGAGACAACTAGGTGATAGCTTAAAAGTAGCTTAGTATAGATTGATAGTGTAGTTGAAGAAGAGGGAAAGTTTTCCCTTTGAAAACTTTGTAAGAAATTGTTGTGAACACTCTCTCAATAAAAGAGTTTTTCATTGATGGTGAATTTCATCTTTGTTGTGAGTAGCTAGCAAGGTTTCTTCGTTCTTCCGATTCAAATGGTAGCGTAAAATAGTTCAAAGTAGTATAATTTTCATTCCATGCACGTAGATGTTAATTGTGGAATGTGGTGTTTGATCTAAGCAACTTCGTCTATCCATACCACTAGTGTATTCGCTGATGGTGAATGCACCTTGTGTGGTCAACTGGAATATCATGTACTTAACTTCAATCACAGTTTGAATAATGGTATGCGTCGTTGTGATGGTATCTTTATGTCAAGTGGTGGTTTGAACATCTTTAGTTATCTCCCTTGAAGATTGCACCGACTCCGTGGAAGCTGTCCGATGCGAGGCAAAGCGAAGTTTGGTTGAAGTTTGCTGAAGTTGAGCTCCATATCCCGCACTTAGAATAGATTTAGACTCTCTAAACCCTACCCCATTTCAATTCAGTACTTTCTGATTAGAATAGGAAACCCGCACTTCATAGACAAATCTTTCGAGCATTTGAATTCCTTTCTCCACTGCTGAACAATTCCGTAAGTCCCCTTGAAATACTAGCAAATCACATCGAGCCAAACTGAGCCTATTCGCATTGAAAGAACCTTGGAGTTGAACGCATGAACTTTCTTTCAATCTTAGCATGCGGAATACTTTGATCAAGAGAGGATAGGGTAGCCGTTGGCGACTTTATTCTGCGTTGGTGCGGTCACGAAAAACACATCAACAGGTATTCCAAGTATTTCGGAACCTTGGAGTTGAACATGCGAACTTTCTCGCAATCTTAGTGCACGGAATACTTTGATCAAGAGAGAACGGAGTAGCCTTCGGACTATTTTGTTCTGCTGATTGGTGCGGTCATAAAAATCACATCAACAGGTCCACGGTCTCAAAATATTTCAGTGTTATTATCTTATATGTTTAACTTGCATAATCTTTATTTCAGTATATATCTCAAAAGTACAATGAGTTTGAGGGTATTTTGAAAACGAGTTTATTTAAGTTTACATGTTTATCAATCATTCCCTGTTTACTTCTAAACTCTCTTGCTTTGAATTTACTTGAGAAGTTAGAAGCGTCATTAGAATAGGCTTAGTTGTAGTTGAAGTTACGAAACCAGAGAAAACCTCAACTGCAATGCAAAGAGTTTTATAACCTCGTGCTCTCAACTAAGATAAAAAGATTGGCAATTAGTTTGGTATTTACTTTTTAAGCATAATCAGCAAAGAGGGAGCTTCCCCTCCTAATTTGAAGAGCAGTCTAATTGTGTATAGCTGTCCATTTCCAATACGCACACCAGAGGTGCGAATTGAAATGCCAACAAATATAAAAAATGCTTATGCATCATTTTTTTCTTCTCAATCTTATCTTTTGCCTTCAATATATTTCAATCTTCATCCAGCATACTCACTTGCTACTATATACCATAGTAACATTGTTGGTGTTTCAATTCGCACCTTTGGAGTGAGTATTGGAAACAGACAGCTATGCACAGTTAGATTGCTCTTCGAATTAGGAGGGGAAGCTCCCACTTTTGCTGATTATGCTAAAAAGAAATACTAAACTAAATTCCAATCTTTTTATCTCAGCTAAGAGCACAAGGTTATAAAACTCTTTGCGTCATAGCTGAGGTTTTCTCTGGTTTCATAACTTCAACTACAACTAGGCCTAAAATAATGACGCTTCTATCTTCTCGAGTAAATTCAGAGCAATAGAATTTAGAAGTAAACAGGGAATGGTTGATCAGCACAAATCTTAAACAAACTTATTTCTAGAACACACCCGAAGACTCATTGTACTTTCGGATGAAAGCTGAAATAAAGATTATGAAAGCAAAACATGAAACAATAAACTCACTTTCAAAATACCCTCAAAGACTCATTGTACTTTTGAGGTCTAGGCTGAAATAAAGATTATACAAGTTGAACATAAAACAATATTACTGAAAGATTTTGAGACTTTGGATCAAAGCAAAGTAGGCATAAGATTTATTTCCTCAAAGCTTTCCAACAAAAATTACACGTTTGGGACAGCATATTGTAGCAAGAAGACAAGCATACAATTTACGATCAAACTAAATTACACAAACAAAGTTGAACATATACTAAACAACAAAGAAGTAGGCACTAAGGCTCAACATTTTGTTATCACAAGCACAATTAAGAAAATAATGAGCAAAGGCTGCTCTTATTTATACACAAACATAGGAGTAGGGAACCCTAAAATCTCTTTGTGTTAACAATCAGTCTTGCCAATCTGCAAGATTTATTCCTATGTCTAAACAAAGATAACTAACAATTAACTGGAATGACTAACATCAGTAAACTGATCTAAAACTAAAGAAAATTCCAATTGTATAATAGATGTCTCCAAAGATAGACATGCATGAAAAGAGGACAGCCAATTAACTTGGAAAAGGCATCAAGTTAACTGCTGATCTGAAATTCTATCCTTGGAGAACGTTGCATGCCTCAACTGGCAGTTCATTGATAGGTAACCTTGGCGGCTCTGTAACTGGAGTGATGACCTCTATTTCTTTTGCAGCTTTATGCTCCTGATGCTTTTCTTGATTTTTCTCAATGGAAGAGTATTGCATGATGACAACATGAAGTTTGATTGTCAACATGGATATGTTCGTACAAATTTAGCACAAAAGCTAAAAAATAGCTTCACCGAATCTTCTTCAGAAAAAGGGCAAATGTTTGGAGAAAAATTTGAGATATGGGTTTTGTAGAGAATGTCGTTCTAAATAGACCTAGATCGTCCGTTTTCTGAAAAATTGACTTTTTCAAGAACATGCAAGAAACCCTCAGAGGTAGAAGCTGCGAAGCAATTTTTTTCGGAGAAAATATGAGATATGGGTTTTGTAGGCGCTTGTGTGTTGAAGATACCCAGATCATCCATTTTTCGAAAAACTGAGTTTTTTAGGAACATGCAAGAAACCCTTAAAAAGTGGAAGTAGCGAGGCAATTTTTTTGGAAAAAACTAAGATGTGGGTTTTGTGGCCAATTTCGTGTTGAATAAACCCAGATTATCAGATTTCTCAACAAATTGATTTTTCTTAAACATGCAAGAAACCCTAGGCATGGAAGTTGAAGAATTTGTCCAAAAATTTTCCAATCTTGGAGAAGATTGAAAAAGAATTAGACCCATATCAATAGAAGTTGAAAATTATGAACTTTTGTTTCTGAAAACTGATGCCCTAAAAGAATGGATGATGGAAAAATGTTCTTCTACGCAACCTGAACTCGAAACTATGAAGAACTCTGAAAACCCCCTTCATTTGCTCCTCCAAATGCTATTGAGAAGAAAATTTTGTGTTTGCTCGTTGAAGCTAACCTGCAAAATAATGAAGAGTGGACACCCAAATGCTTCTAAAGAAAAGTTTGGAGGTGAAAGAAGCAGTTAACTCGCGAAAACCCTAATTTTAGGAGTCATCACGTGAAAATATCTGTTAACTCAAGTTGACTTGGGCACCACCTTGAGATAAGGTGTCCAACCTCAGTAGTGTTAGAATATTTTTCAAGATTTTCAAATTTTGCTTGATAACATGCCTCCGTTTGATCTTCGATTCCGAACGTATAATAGGTCCTATGAATTGGCTAACGGATTCACTGCAGAGCGTGATCAAATTTGAGAAAGATCTCCTGGAGGCTGCGGATCTTAAAAATTGCATTTTCCCCCTTGAAAGCTTGGGCACCCCTGGCTTGCAGGGGCGCTTTTCTTCACCAGACTTGACCATTTTAAGGATTTTCAACTTTTTTCAATTTGCCTCCCATGCTTCATTTCTCCACTCAATCTGAAATTGCCAGTGACTGATGAATCTTCTGGCTAGGCTAAGATATTCATTGGAAAGCTTGAAGAATTCCGGAAAGATTAACTGGTGTTGCAACCTCTAACAGTTGTTTCTGAAGGCCCAAAACCCTAGGCACCCCTGGCTTTCTGGGGTAGTTTTTCAAAATTTTCACTTTGTACTTCGTTTGAAACATCTTTGTTTGATCCAAGTGTGATGTCCCCGCTCTAGTCAGTTCTCAGGAGCTTGTGAGTTAGCTTATATCTTGGATCCTCGTAGGCTAACAGGATCTGGTTAGAGGGTCAATGGGTATTTTTGGTGAGTTGTCATTCTCACCCCCTTCAACTTCAATGTGGGATTCGGCACGAGCATTTGGTGTTCAGTGTTCGCCAACTTCTGATGGCATGGAAATATATGGAGTTTGGAGGGAGTTATAGTTATTTAAGTGATTTAAGTTAATTATTTAACGCTTTATTATAAAGTCAAATTGACTTTATAAATATTATATCACTTAAATATATCATAAAGTGATTTAAAATTAAATCACTTAAGTATAAAGTGCGCTCAACTTGGGAAAAGCAATTATTTAATTGCTAACTATTGAAAAGTTATTAAAATACATTTTAATGTATTTTATTTGAAAGCCAAGTTGTGCTTTCTTGAAACTCGTGCCCTTTGAGGATATAAGGCATTTTTGGCAAATCAAACTCATTCATGATTATTTGACCTTGCCATTGTTATTTCTCTGTGCTATTCTCTGAGACAAGGGTTTGAGCATTTCTGCCATTGGAGAACGAGATTCTCTTCAGTGTTGAGCATTTTTGAGACTGTGAGAGACCAATCGAATTAGTGCATCTGTGAGGGCCTCATGCAGAGGTTCTATTGAGTTTTATCAGAGGTGTTGAGTTTTACCAGTTTATAATAAGTAAGAGGGGTTCTACAGCAGAGGCGTCTTCTTCAACCATTTTGCAGCTTCCAACATTTTCTCTTCAGCTTCTTACTTGGGAAATGTGTCATTTGGAGGCTATGCGTGTGAAGTAGCTTGCAAAAACGCCTTTATTTTGGCTTCTGATAGTGTTCCATTACTGGCGTCTACTTTTCTTAGTGGTTTGTATCCAGTTTTAGTTGGGGAGAAGTCAGATCTGTAGGCCAGGCGTCCCATTTTGTCAGTTTTCATCAATCTTGGCTAGCAAGCTTGGATATTTTCTTATATAAATAATCTGGAGACTATCGGGTATGACTATCATATGAAATCTCTTTGTTGTGATTATTTAATACTATCTTCATTTTAATTTGGTCAATATTAGCTCATTTTATGGTTTTATGAGCTTTTATATGTTGCGCCCCTTCTATTTCTCTCTAGAAACATTCTTAAAAAACTAAAAAAACACAAAAAGATAATCAAAACAACAGGGGTTTGAAGAGGAGCCAGTTGGGCTCATCACACCAAGATTGTGCCCGTTTGATAGCTCCGATGAACCTACTGACAGACTCATTATGAAGCTTGACCAAATCTGAGAAGGACCTCTTGGAGGTCGTGAACCCTAAAAACTGGATTTGATGGTCCAAAACTCTAGGCGCCCCTGGCCAACAGGGGTGCTTTTCTTCACCAGAGTTATAGTTTATTTTTTGATTTTTCAATTTCTCACTTTGATACAAGATCCCTATTAAATCTGAGATTCTGGACATTTGACTAATCCTAAGAACTCACTGCTAGATTCACTGCGAAGTCGAAAGGATCCTAGAGAGAAACTCTTGGAGGTTGCAAACCCTAATTTCTGCTTTTGGTGACCTGAAATGCTGGGCGCCCCTAGCCAACAAGGGCGCTTTTTCTCTTATGATTTTAAATTTATCCTTCGTTTTACGTGTCCGTTCGATCAGCAACTACTGGCGTTTGACAGGTCCTCTAAGTTGGTGAACGGATTCGTTGCAGAGCTGGGCTGAATATGGGATAAATCTCCTGGAGATGACTAACCTCAAAAACTAGTTTTGAATGTCTCAATTTCTAGGCGCCCTTGGTCTACAAGGGCACTTTTCTCGTGATTTGCAATTTTCTCCTTTGATGAGACATTTCTGCTTGATTTGCAATTTTGGGCATTTGATGGATCCATTGAACTGGTTGATAGATTCATTGGAAAGCCTACTCAAATCTGGAAAGAACCTGTTTGTAGCTACAAACCTTTAAAGCACTTTTGACTGCTTGAAACCGTGGGCGCCAACAAGGGCGCTTTTGTGCTCCTAACTTAGCCATTTTTCAATGGTTTTCATCCTTTTGAAGCTTCGCGTTCACCGTGTCATCGACTACATTGACTGCGATCACCGTCCGCTGACCGTGCTCGCCATCTGTGTGCAACGCCAACACCAACCTTTCATGTGTTTGTCGACTGCGTCGATCACCATTGCTGATGTGTTGACTACATTCACCATTGTGTGTGCATGATTTGCGAAGTGTCCAACATTCCAGACTTAGTTTATTTATCACAATTTTCAACTTTTCAAAATCCCCTTCGTCGTCCACCATTTTTCAAGTATCTTTCGCCATAGATTGTTTTGTGCAACATTTGAAGCTTAGATTCTGACACCTGGTATCTGACCATCCTCCATTGATGACCTCGGAGGTCCTAACTTTTCTCCTAAAAAAGCGAAATAGACCCACCAGAGAAAAACTATTTTTTTGATGATTTTGACTGGACCGATGTAATCATGACAAAAGATTAACCAATCAAAATCATTTTGAGCCATTTCTGGAAAGATCCTATTTTTAGGGTTTTCTAAAAATAGGGGCCTAAAACCCTAATTTTGAAATTTTCAAAATTTTGCAAGCGTCCTCTTGACAATAAACCCAGAAAACCCTATAATCTGTTTGTTGTTCAAAAATTTCTAAAAATAGAAAATTGCTATTTTTAGACATTTTGACCTTTGATGACAATTTTACAAGATTTTGACCATTTTTACCAAAATGCCTTAATGAAGCAAAAATTTTAATTTTGGGTACAACAAAGATTAAATGGGGAAGAAATGGTGGTACTTGCATTTTAAACATACATGCTAAAATCATGCAATTCCAACCTGCCATGCTTGGGTAATTCAAAAAATAGGTCAACACTAGGCCAACATGGGTAAATGAAAAATATGCATTTTATACATGTGTAATTCAGAAAAAATGTCATTTTTTTAACAAGCCATGTGTTTTTTTCTATAAACTCCTATAGGCAATAGATAAAAAATAAAATCATTTCTATGCATGTTTCTCTTTCTACGCATTTTATTTGGCATGAAATAACATTCGTACTTTTTTTCCATGATTTTATGAGTATTTAGCATCTTTAACTTTGTCATGTTTTTCTCATTTTAAACCCATCTAATTGAATTCCATTTAGACTTTTTGGTTTGTCATGCCATTGCTGTGTACGTATAATGTAACTATGTTATATCCCATACTCCTTTCTAAATCAATACTCTTTTTAATTGATCTCTCCAATAATCAAAATTCTCACCTTTAAATTATGGTAGTAGAATTGTACCATTGCTTACTGTCATTATAGCAAATCAAACAAAGCTAAGGTTTTCTCTAAATATGGAGATCTTACTCATGAAATCTTTTCTCTAAATACCCTAATAATGATCTAATCATCCTTCTTATAACAAAGAAATAATACTCTTTACATAGCCTTGCTTTAGAAAACAAAATCAATCCCATTTTTGTCCTATTATTTTCACCACTTTTATGTTGTTATTTTAATAATCTCCTTTCTATTGCATTCAACATCCAGATTTTTTCCATTTTGTTGTTCCTTGCATTTTGTTGATTTGCGTTCTGCTTTTCTGATTTTACCTTCGAAATTGGTATTCTACTATGACATCAAATTTCCAACAATTAGCTTAAAGCGGGCAGGGTCCCTCTCCCTCATCTTCCAACCTTCCCCACCCATCTCCCCACTTTCCAGTCCACCAACTTCTTTACTACAAAGCAAAAGGATATTTGCTCTGAAAGGTGACAGAAAAGGGAACTAATAGGTCTAATAATATCCCACAAAAAGATATTCAATTCCCTTCTCTCAATTAGACTTCAAACGTTACCCAAAAAAGAACTTTTAAATTTTTTTCCTTTGTTGCATGAGGGTTCATAATATACCATCGAAAGAGGTGTTTTGCCTCCATTCTAAGGAGGTTTGTGAGGCATGTTGTAGAGAGGCATTTGTTGAAGAGAATTCATAAGGTACAACATGAAGAGATGCTGTTTTTCCTTCAGTCTAAGAAGGTCCATAAGGTACCATGTGAATAGGTGTTGTTTTGCCTCCATTCAAATAAAGTTCATAAGGTGCTTGAGTAAGAGATATTTTTCAGTCTCCATTCTATGAGGATGAATAAGAGACCCAATGATTTCTCCAACAGAATATGCTTGGGTATTATTTCCCTTAAGTATTTTTTCCAAGAAAGGAGTACCTCAAACACATCCACAACAAATGTCTAATTGAGCAACCTTCTTTATTTTATCTCTATTTGGATTACATGAACATGGCAAGTAGATCGTAACTATGAATTAGTGAGCTAGAATTCTAACAAAAGGATTGGGACAACCATCAAAGGATCACTATTTTTCATAGGTTTGACAATGACCATGATCTACTCTCACCCTACACTTCAGATTAAAAGTCTCCTACATTTTGCTTCTAAAATATCTAAGTAGATTGCATTATCATGTAAAACACATGAAAATATATTTTGTATTCTCTTTATGTTTGTGTTCAACCATGTGTCATGTTTGTAAGCACAATGAAGGGGTCCTATAATAGCTAGGACGTCCAACAAGAGAAATCCAAGACATCTTGTTAGGACATTCATTCACCACAAAGTTAGAAAATTCTAGTGAGACACCCAAGCATTGGAGCACAAGATTATCCTATTTAGGTGTCCAAGAAAGAACAAGTAACATGTCTTATTAGGATGTCCCAACAAGTGGGAAGAGAACACTTTGGGAGATCACAACATCATCTCAATAGTTGACACAATAAAAATATCATCAAAGCTAACACAGAAGAAATCATAGATGGCATACTCATAGAAAACTTGCTGAGACACCAAGTACTTTCTGAGTCAAATAGATAGCAAGTTTTTTAGCGCCATTTACTCGCCAAAGAAACGCTGCCGAGTTTTTGGCAAGTACTTGCCAATTTTTTGGTGAGTACTTGCCAAAAACTCGGCAAGTTTGACAAAAATACTTGCTAGATTAATTAAAAATGCAAAACACAAAAAGAAGGAAAAAATAGTCAAAAAATCATCATGATTTTTCCCTATAAATGCATGAACGCCCCTCACACTTCCTTACATAGCACTTGGAGAGCAAATATTCTTCATAAAAATATGCCAAATACCTAATTTCTCCCTTAAGTGATAAAATTATGAAATGGTGTATGACAAGAAGTTTTATGTGGTTTCAAAGGCTTTGATTTGTGCTTGGAGGCGGGGCCGTTGCCCCTCAACCCCGCTCTGTATTGCAATAGGGAATGCGCCTGGGGTGCTACCCCTCAACCCTGTTGTGGGCATTGCCCCTTGACCCCATTGTGGGTGTTGCCCACAAACCCCGACAATGGGCATCGCCTCTCACCCCATTGAGAACTCCACTCCTAGACCCCCACTAGTTATTGGGATCTCTTCTCATATAAGAAATTTGATTATAATGAGGGGATTTGGGAGTGGAGACTGGAATCGACAACTTAGACAATTATCTTTATCACTATCATAATACCATTGACTAGAACACCTCCCCAAGTTTTCACTAGACTAGGATAGAAGAAGATGTCAAATTTTGTGAATTATGATGATGATTTTCAAAGGAAATCATCATAAATTCATAATAGTTGCCAAGTATCTATTGTATCAAAATTTCGCATGATGATGCAATTTTGTACTCACTTTGTATTCAAATGAATCAAATTTAATAGAAAACACTGTTGTACTTTATGGACTCATTGGATATATTTTGTCTTTGCATTTTGCAAAAAAAAAGTGTTTTTAAAGAAATTTAAGCAATTTTTTAAGTTGCCGAGTTTTCTGCCAAGTAAATTTTGGGTCTGCCGAGTTTTTGCCATGTCCAAGTTTTCCAACTATGGAAGAAATTATCTATGGAGATGCAGCAACTTCAGCACCAAACTTGGTTCTAGCATTGGGGTTGTTGAAGAACAAAGTAATGACAAGGGTTGAATAAGAAGTTCTGCAGCAAGTCCAATGCCCCTCTCAAACTTAACAGAAATAAGTGTTATCCCTATTTCCTGACAATTACTTTTGAGTTCTGTATTTTTTATTAATAATAAAGTCCAACATTGTGTACATTTGAGTTAAAACTAAATTCCTAATGCCATGCATATATTAAAATCTTATGTTCAATGTTAGGTAAATATGGACTCAAACTATAATCTTAATTTTATATAAGTCAAAGTTATTAAAATTTAATTTGAAGATGTGGTGTGACTAAAATGGTTGGATGGTTGATATGTGGTGGATCACAAAGATATTTTTTCCATGTGGACATTGTAACTCTAGTGACAACCCTGCATTCTATGTATCCACATTTATTGTATCAGTAAAATGGCTTTACATTCACATATCTGATTGTATTTGTGATTATCAGTGCATTTAAGTGCTTTACATGACTCATAACAATGTTACTAAATTCTCACTCTTAAATGGCACCTTCACTCTCATTGTGAACCTCAATCTCAAAATAATATCTCCTAGCAAATCTGTATAGATTAGTTACTTTTGTTTATGAGTTGACTATTCAGCTTTTATTTGGAAAAATCTGACAATAGGCTTATTAAACTGGCAGACACTCACCTATCCTGTGGTCAACAAGTGTGTACTGTTCACTTCATAGATTATACAAATCACTTGACATTATTCATTCCCTGTTATCAGCAGATATAGATTTGTCGCATGGTTACTAATGATTTATTTTTATAATATGTTGAGACCCACTGACTACAGTGGCATGGGCTATTTGACTATCTTCCAGCTAACAGTTTATCAATATGCCTACACTTTTAGGTTTCAAGTTTTGACTAATAATATAAGAAAAATCAATAAAGTGTTAACCATTCTTGTGCCATTTCAAGAGTCTTCAAATCTGTGTCGAAAATAATCTACCTGATCATTACTCAAATCTAGAAACAATTCAAGAGAATAAAACTTAACAAACAGTGTTGATCTATTTTTTCCAATTAGTATTCATAAAATCTCAGGCAGCATATGTTATTTGAAAGCAACAATGAACACTATCATCCCTCATCAGGCATTTGTCACAAGTTCTTACCATTGACCCTTCTTATTTTTCTTTGCTTGTGCATAGCGAAATTTGACCACATCCATTGAACTCATGTGTATGCCAAAAGTTTCAATAGGATAAGTCTGTAAATGGAAAAATACCAATTTCAAAATCAATTTAACTTCAACCAAAAGGATTATTGACCAGTTCCTTCATCCCTGCTAGACTTCATCTAAATGCTTGTCATTGATCCTATGACAATCATCCTTTTAAACATGAGGTAGAAAATTATTAGGTCTTTCCAGAGTGCCAAAGGTAATAATTAAAATGTTGATCACTTGAGAATAATCTGAAATATCACTTAGAAAAGTTAAATTTATTGCATGAGTTGTATTTTAGGTCACCGGACTTGATAAGCGGTTATCCTAAAGACAGATATAATAGGAAAATGGAACAGAAGAATCCAGACTATTACTTCTTTCTTATTACTTACGTTTTGAGATTGGCCAAAGCTAGAAGAGCCTTCAAGTCCCAACATATCTGCTCTCCATGTACAAGCTCAAATTAAAGCATAAAATCCCCAAAATAAAATTCAGATAACTACAATAGTTAATGCAGAGAAACAATAATATATTATGCTTAAATAAAAAATGAAACTTAAACTCACAGTTGCTATACGAATCAGTAGTCTCAATCACAGAAGAAGATTCTGTAAAAATATTATAATTAAATTTAACTGGTTCATTTTCATCAAACTCCTCGATAGAGTCCACATCTTCCAAAAGATTTGTTTTAGAATTACTCCAAACTACGCCATCTTCCTGTTTTAATTCTCCAGAAATCTTCTGGTTCCCAGTTTGTTCATGTTTGGAATGCTTAGCAGGTCCACTCTTTTGGACTTCAAGACCTACAAATGGTTCCCTCCTCAAAGAGCTATAAAAAAATTCTTCTTTTTCAATATCCTCCCAAGATGTGCAGTTATCATTTGCATCTTTGGTGAGCTCCCCAGTTAATAGACTTTGTTCTCTTGCATTCAAGGAAGATACTTTACCGACATTGACAGTATCATCAAAGATCTGAATCCATAAGATTAAAACTTGAATGCATTCCGAGCATCATCCTTGGATGAACCATGCATCCTAAAATTTTGTGCATATCATGCTTAGACTTAAAATCAAATTTTATTTGAATTAATATTCAGTATTCACTTGCCACGCATGCCATTTAATATGCCAATCTTCTCTTGCTTTAATTATCTTTCCTTCACAATTTTAGATGAACACTCCTAGACAATAAAAGAATCAGAGTATCCTAACATCTATAACTCTTAATGGCACTTTTATATGCTCTAGATGCAACCATCTAACATATGTCACATAGGCAAAATGAGAAAGAAAATCAAGTCTATAAACAATCATGAGTTAACCTTATCTAAAACAGAAGTGCATGTAGCCTGTTGATCTTCTTGTGGGATCAAGTTTGTGTCTTGACATTGTTCCTCGGTATCGGACAAACTTCCATTTAGAATAAGTTCTTTGGCTATAGTATTGATGTGTTCCTTGAAACATTTGATATCTGCGTCTCCATCAAAATTCACCTCTAAACTTGAAGCTTCTGAAGGCCCAAACCTGCAATTTAAGTTTAAGATGTCTCTAATTAAATAATGTACACCGACAAATTCAACATCTTTACTGAGCATAACTAAGTAATTATGTTGTAGAAATATTGAGAGTTGTATCAACCAGATAATTTTCCAAATACACTAAAGCTAGCTGTAATGTCCCCTTCTAATTAATCTTCCTAGAATCAAAGGATTAGCCTATCACATCAACCCTTGTAGGCTAATGGTACTGGATAGAGGGTCACTTGAACGGGCACTTGGTCATTAAATGGCAGTGTTGATATCCGAAGTATGGTGACAGGGTGAATTGTGCGTTTGGCGTGATATTTGTGCTTAAAATTATGATCCTCACCTTTTATTTCACCTTCTTTGGCCTAGGGACCATGTGTCTTTTAAAAAAGGGGGGCACTTTATATTTTTCAGTTACTATTCATTCATAATGTGAAAAAAGGTCATAACTTAAGTGAATAGTGCTCACTTTATGAATAGTGTTTTTCAATGAAAATTTATAAAAGGCAAAGAGAGAAGTTCGACCCCTTCACGCTTGGAGTTTTTTCTTGCTTTGGCTTGTGAGTTTGGAGTTTGGGAGAGAGGGAAAACTAGGGTTTTCTGATTTCTGTAGTGGGTGAGCCTGGAAGGGGCTTGTTGTTCGTTTATGAGCTGCTTGAGGGTGTAAAATACCACCTTAAGGTTGCTGATCAGAGTTTGGATGCTTCATTTGAAGTCATAGTTTGCTGTTAAAGGTTATTTCAAGCATTATTTGAGTAGTTTATGGACTGCCATAGACTCCATTTCCATTTACCAAGGAGCTGCTTGCATTTTGAAGGATTTTTGGACTGTTTTTGGAAAGCTACAGCCAGCCGCCCTTTATGAGGGTTTGAATCAGCAAAAAGAAAAGAAACGCCTCTTTAGTGAGTCTGCAATCACTTCAAGAAGAGGCGCCCTTACCCTAGGAAGCCCTCCAATTCGTTTTTTGGTGGGAGAAGCTTGTCATTCAAAAGTTGTAAGCATTTCATTGGGGTTTGTTACTGTAGCAAAACACTATTCACAGTGTTATATGGCTGTAAGTTTTAGTTTAGTATAAGATATAGCTAGCTTTTGAAAAGATGTATGTTATATGTTGTATGCAATCTATTATGTAATGAAGAAAACAACTTGGGCTACTAAATTGAGTCATTATTCGAGTTAACTCAGTAGATTAGTTTATTTCAAGTTCCTATTGTATGTATATGATAGTTAGTAACTTCAGCATTATTAGCATCAAAAGCAAAAACACAAAAAAAAGAAAGAATACCAATTGAAAACCAAAAATATCAGACCTACAAAATCACAGTGAAACCCAATCAGCAGAGGGGTGGTTCTCTACAGTGGTATCAGAGCCTTAATCCTGCCATCCTGGAGGGTCAAAGTTTCACATGAGAAGTCACACTAGGTACTACACTCGCAGAAGGGCAGAGCAAGTAGACAATTGGCAAGAGGATAAACTGTTTGAAGGCATACCAGTAATAGAAATGGGTGACAAGGAAGAAGAAGGTCCACCGAGAAACGAAAGAAGAAATGAGGAGAACAATGAAGAAAGAGAAGCGAGAGAGCTTATGAGAAATATGGCAATAGGACAGCAGCAGGTCGTAGATGCTTTGCGGGCACTTACAACAATGTTACAGCAAATGAATCCTCTTGGAAGACAGAATCGTGAGCCGGAGGACAATAGGAGTGTGGTTGGAACTCCTAGGGCTTAGAGAGTACCTTCACGTACTGCAGATAGGCCAACACGACCTACCTTTTTGAGAAATGAAGGAGAAGAGGTGAATGTCGAGGAAGTTGGTGAACCAATGTTTGCGGATGATATGATGGCCGCAAATGATGAGTGGCAGTTGTTGACACCTCAGGTGAGGGAACGCCTAAGCTTTGACAGGTTTATGAGTCAAAGAATAGAACATTACAGAGAGACCGAACCGGAGACCAAGAGGACAAAATAGAGATCAACATAGTGACCTTATGCATGCCACCAACAAACTCACGTTTCCTACATTTGATGGCAGTGGGATGGTTACAGCTCAGTCTTGGGTTCATAATTTGGACACCTTCTTGAGCCTTCGACCCATGGCAGAGATAGATGCAATTAAGTATGCCACCTTACACTTGGAGGGAGTAGCTCATGATTGGTGGTATCATGGGATGGTCATGTTGCAGCATAACCGCATCACCTCTTACCAGGAGTTTGTGGATCGGTTGGTTGAACATTTCGACAAGAAAGATCCGGAAACATATTTCAGAGACCTAGCTCAACTCAAGCAAGTTGGGAGTTTGGAGAGATATATAGGTGATTTCCAGCGGTTATCAGTCATGGTTCCCAACATATCAGAAAGAAGATTGGTTGTATTATTCCTCGAAGGTCTATCAGAACCATTGAGAGGTTGGATAAAAGCTTTTGATCCCCCGACCCTACAGGAGGCTATGAGAAAGGCGAGAAGCATGGAACTTGCAGCTCCCCAAAGCAAGTTCTCATCGAAAGCATCCTCTTCATACAAGGATAGAAAATCATTCTCTAAGAAGAATGAGAAATCAAATTTTAAAGGGAAATCAGCAGCCCCATTAAACAAAGAAACCATCGATGACTTGTGCAAGAAGAAGTTGTGCTTCTATTGTAAAGGATCCTATGATGCAAACCACGACTGTCCCCTGAGACCTAAGGGGAAGGCTAACCGTATAATGTGGGCATACTATGAGGATTCTGAATCTGAAAAATCAGACTAGCACTCTGAGCATGAGGAATCCGAGGTGGAAAATTTTGAAAATGAGGTTGAAAATGACGTTGAAGCGGAGGAGGAAGTTAAGCTTCAAGAAGCACGTCTCACTAGCATACAGCGAGAGGGCTCTTTCAGAATGCGACGGATCTTAGCTAGGAAAAAGATCATTACTCTGTTGGATACAGGTGCCACACATAATTTTATTGATGCAAGGTTGGTTGAAAGGCATAGGATTCAAACCGAAGAATTTGAGGGCATAAGAGTGAAGGTCGCGGATGGCTACACTCTAAAGTGTGATAGGATGATTGCAGATCTTCCTATGCGATTAAATAATTATGACTTTAAGGCAGATTTCTATGTGGTGAATATGGGAGACACTGATATGGTTCTAGGGATGAAATGGCTTCACAACATTGGAGAGTTTACCCTTAACCTTCATGATATGGAGATGAGATTCAAGGTGGACGGGAGGAATCATGTGTTAAAAGCCATCCGAGATAGCAATTTCAAAATGATATCTCTCAGTAGAATGGAGAGACTCATGCGACACAACATGATCGAGTGGGCAGCCGAGTGTATGATGATGCCATCACAAGAGGAGCAGCAAACCCCAGTATATCATCCAGACATATAGGAGTTGAGGATTAAACATGCTAAGGTGTTCAGTGAGATTCCACTTGGCAGACCACCAGACCGTGGTATTGAGCACATCATCGAGTTGGAGGAGGGCGCTAATGAAATATTCCGAGCCAATTTTTTTCAATTTTCACCAAGTACACAACAATGCAGAGAGCACCTGTTAGGGTTAGATAATTCAAACCAGCAGATTACAAATAACTCGTCGCCAAAAATGTGCACTCAATCTCAACAAGAGAGAGGCTGTCATATGGCAAGAGGATCGTCAGCCTTAAACAAAATGCAACTGAAGGTAACTCTAACCAAGAATGTGTCCCCGAAGGACGAACATATGGTCAGAGGATCTTCTACGCTACAAGTACTGAAAACAAACTCAACACCAACGATGTGCTACCCAATTCCAGTATGGAAAGGAGGCGACCATATGGTGGAGTGCTAAGAATTACAATGCTATTAAGGGAAATAAGCAAGAATGCTGAAGTACTCAACGTCAAGAATGTGCTTTCCAACCCAAGACGGAATGGGAGCTACCATATGACGGAAATATAAAGAAATACAATAGCGTATACAGAATGTAAAGTAAGACTGAGAGAAATGCTGACAGTACTACTGTTCAGCTTACAATGAATATTTAAATGCCTGCAAGATCAAGTATTAGAGCTCTTCAAATTGCTGCAACAACAAGGAATCTTTCACAAAGCCTTTAATGCTTTCCTAACACCAATCCAAGAAGGAGAATGCAGATTTCTCAAATCAGATTATGACAGACCTGCACTTTAAAATATATAACCAGCAACACAGATCCTTGTCAAAATGCTCATAACTCTCTCATTTCCCACCCAAATGATCTCAAATTTGATGCAATGGACCCTCAAGAAGATGGCGCCTAGTTTAGTAATAAGAAATGGCAACTAAAAGTGGTTATTAATTACTGGCACAAATCCCTAGGAACTCCAGAAAGTATGGCCTTCAAGGAATGACGAATTTGCTTTATAAAATCAAAAACTTCATAATAAAATCTGCAAATATTCATGAAGGGGTGCCCTTACCAATAAGTTGCAATGACACAATACCCAGAATGAGATTATTTTTATTTTCTGGTTTATGAGTGAAACTACAGATTCAGCCCTGTTATTAGCAACTCCAGAAAATGACATAAAATGCAATAAACTGAACTTCTAATGACAAAACAACACTACAATGCAAACCTCACTACAAAATCACTCAAAATAAGCAAACTTCTCCACTAGGTGCTATCTCTCAAGCACGAAGTCAAGCCAAGGCTAGGAGGCATTCATTCCTCAAAGCAATCCAGCAACCATTTCGGCAGCATAACAATAGCATAGACCAAAGATACCAAAATGAAGAGCAACTGCCTCCTTATATAGACTTGAGAAGGCTCTCCAGAAACTTCTAGAAGATGCGCCCTAATTCCATATTTGAATTTGACTTCTTTTCCCTCCAAGTTTGGGCGACCCCCTTTTCCAAGGCTAAATTTGATTTTATTTAAAATCAACTCTTCATAAAAAAGGCGTCCAACTTCACTTGAGCATTTAGACTTTAGAGGCAGCATAACAATAGCATAGACCAAAGATACCAAAATGAAGAGCAACTGCCTCCTTATATAGACTTGAGAAGGCTCTCCAGAAACTTCTAGAAGATGCGCCCTAATTCCATATTTGAATTTGACTTCTTTTCCCTCCAAGTTTGGGCGACCCCCTTTTCCAAGGCTAAATTTGATTTTATTTAAAATCAACTCTTCATAAAAAAGGCGTCCAACTTCACTTGAGCATTTAGACTTTAGAGAAATTCGCGATATGTTCTTTATGAGAAAATAACCCTCAAGGTCCCCTTCTTTAAAACAACTTAAAGTCATATTACTAGGACAAGGGGTTATTTTATAAAATAAAACATTATTAACTTTAAACGACTTATTTCTCCAAAATGAACCCCTTAAGCCAAAAATCAGAATTACCCAATGAACTGCCAAAAGAGGAAAGTTGACGGAGCTGGTGCTGACTGGATCACTGCTAAAAATAGAATTTACTAAAAATAGTAAATTCAAGAAGTCGCTCAGAATGCAATGCATGCGACACCATTGCGAAGCTTTCTGAAAACCCAGAAAGAGTCCGCAATCCAAAATCCCAAACTCAGAGATGGGCTACCAATTTACTAAAATAGGGTGCCCGAAGGTTGCTCCGGCAATAAGTCATATTCTCCAGAAGCTCTCCAAAAACCCAAGGAATCCAATCCAAAACATCCAACCCAACAAGAAGCAATCTAATCTTCATGAAATCCTATCAAATTGGAAACCCTAATTCTTACCACCCATTTGCCGACATTATCTGAATAGGCTACCAATCGGTAAAGTGAAGTTAAAACGGGACATTACATTAAGTCTCGTGATTACACCTTTACGCATATCCGTTTGCTTAAGGATGAAATAGAAAAAACTATTAAGGAGTTGCTCGCTATGGGACATATCAGGCCTAGTAAGTCACCATTCGCCTCATTCGTTGTGTTAGTGAAGAAAAAGGATGGTACCTTGCGGATGTGCATTGATTATAGATTGTTGAATAAAAGGACAATCAAAAACAGGTATCCTATTTCCCGAATTGATGAGCTAATAGATGAGCTACATGGTGCCCGTTGTTTTTCAAAAATAGACTTGAGATCGGGGTATCATCAGATTTGTGTGAGGGAGCAGAACATTGAGAAAACAGCCTTCTGTTGTCATTGTGGACACTTTGAGTTTGTGGTTATGCCATTTGGGCTGACCAATGCACCTGGTATGTTTCAATCCACTATGAGCAAGGTCTTCCAGTCACAACTGAGGAGGTTTGAAGTTTTCTCTGCTGACATTTTGCAATGCAAAGAAGACATGGGTATATATCGACTCATCTAGATGTCGATTAGATATCCTTGCGTGGAACTTTATACAAGGAATCCAAATGTGATTTGGGAATGATGAGTTGGTTGTAATCTCTTAGGTCACACCATCGCAGAGGAGGCGACAGACCTACCGTCATCGGCTATCATCGAAAGTCATAATTGAACCCATCAACTTAGAGGTGATTTTAAGCCTGTGTGGTTCTACCCGCAGATTCACAAGCGGTATTCAATGCAGCACCTCACGGATTTAACGAAGAAAGGCATCTGCTTAACCCCAGAGGCACAAGATTGTTTCGGAAAGTTCAAACGCTTAATGACCATTTGTCCAGCTTTTGGCTTTGCTGCATTTCCAAATGACTATTCACACAGTATGGATGCATCGTGATATGTCCTTATGCGTGACAAACATCCGATAGCGTTTGAGAGCAGGAAACTGCGGGGTCCGGAGAGGAGCTATAGTATTTATGATAAGGAGATGTTGGCCATTATGCATGCATTGGCCAAATTCAGGTAGTATCTTGTGGGCAGCAAGTTTGTTGTCAGGACGGATCATAATAGAATGAGGCATTTCCTAGGGCAGCGGGATCTCAATGATCGTCAGCAGAAGTGGGTTAGTAAGTTGCAATCATACGACTTTGACATCGCTTATGTCAAAGGGACACAAAACATTGTGGCTAATGCCTTATCACGCCGACCGCATTTGAACTCTATGGTCGAGATTTCAGAGAATTGGAGACACCTGATTATAGTAGAATATCCCAAGGACTCATGGGCATCTGGCATCGTTGAGGGCTCAGTATAGGAAAGCAGATATTCAACAAAGGTAGGATCTTTTTGACCCCAGGATCAGAGATGAAGAACACAATATTAAGGGCCTTTCGTGATGTACCTATGGCCGGACATCCCAAATATTTCAAAACTTATAGGCAAGTTGGGGAGCATTTCACTTGGAAAGGACTCAAGTCAGACGTCCTCAAATATGTCAGAGAATGTCCGATTTTTCAACAGAACAAACAGGAACACAACTATCCGGCTGGGCTACTTCAGCCACTCCTGATCCCGGACAAGAAGTGGGAATGCTTGTTGATGGATTTCATTACGGGCCTGCCGAAAGCCCAGGGTAGAGACTGTATTTATGTAGTTGTTGACCGCCTCACTAAATATGCTCATTTTTTTCCGATAGCAGCTACATATTTAGCTTCACAGGTTGCAGAGTTGTTTTTCCATGAGGTATTCAGGTTGCATGGGCTACCTCAAAGCATTGTCAGCGACAGGGACACTCGGTTCTTGAGTCACTTCTGGCAGGAACTATTTAGGCTCTGTGGGACCGAGCTTACTCTGAGCACTAGCTACCACCCGTAGACAGATGGTCAGACGGAAATTGTAAATAAATGGGTGGAAGGATACCTTCGAAACTATATAGCAAGGTAGCAAAAGGGTTGGGTGAAGTGGATTCACCTTTGTGAGTATTGTTATAATGGCACTCACCACATGTCAATTCAAATGTCCCCATTCATGGCATTATATGGGTACGAGGCGCCAAACTTTCTTGATTTATTGTTGAGTGACAGCAGAGTGCCCAGTGTTGGGGATCTTTTACAGGAGAATCAGGATGTTATGAGAGCTCTCCGTGAGAACATTTAGAAGGCACAAAATCAACAAAAACAGTATGCGAATCAGAGGAGAGGGGAGCATTCTTTTGAGGTTGGGGACATGGTGTATTTGATGCTGCAGCCCTATCGTCAGTCCACTCTCAGGAAAAGTGGTGCAGAGAAACTGAAGCCCCGGTACTATGGACCCTTTAGAATCATCAAGCAGATAGGCGAAGTGGCCTATGAGTTGGATCTACCAGCAGATAGCAAGGTGCACAATGTATTCCATGTATCGCGCCTCAAGAAGGCGTTAGGACATCGTGTTGTTCCTTCTACAACTTTACCACCCCTAGATGATGAGGGGAAACTGATTTTGGTTCCTGAAGCCATATTGGATGTCAAAGAGAGACAGTTGCGGAGACGAGTCATCAGGGAATACTTGATTAAATGGAAGGACTTGCCGGTAGAAGACGCTACCTGGGAGAGCGAGGACATTCTACAGCATCCTGAGTTGAGATTGCTTGGGGACAAGCAATTTTAGGGAGGACGGACTGTAATGTCCCCTTCTAATTAATCTTCCGAGAATCAAAGGATTAGCCTATCACGTCGACCCTCGTAGGCTAATGGTTCTGGATAGAGGGTCACTTGAACAGGCACTTGGTCGTTAAATGGCAGTGTTGATATCTGGAGTATGGTGACGGGGTGAATTGTGCATTTGGCGTGATATTTGTGCTTAAAATTATGATCCTCACCTTTTATTTCACCTTCTTTGGTCTAGGGACCATGTGTCTTTTAAAAAAGGGGGGCACTTTATATTTTTCAGCTACTATTCATTCATAAAGTGAAAAAAGGTCATAACTTAAGTGAATAGTGCTCACTTTATGAATAGTGCTTTTCAATGAAAATTTATAAAAGGCAAAGAGAGAAGTTCGACCCCCTCATGCTTAGAGTTATTTCTTGCTTTGGCTTGTGAGTTTGGAGTTTGGGAGAGAGGGAAAACTAGGGTTTCCTGATTTTTGCAGTGGGTGACCCTGGAGGGGGCTTGTTGTTCGTTTATGAGCTGCTTGAGGGCTAAGTCACAAGGTTCAAATTCAAATTCGAGTTCGGCAGCTTTGAAATTCGGATGAAGTTCGTCTGGGAAAAAATTCGAAAAGTATAAAATTCAAATTAAATTCGCCTTATGTATTTTTATTTAATTTTTTAATAAATATAAGTAATATATCCATAATATTGTCTAAATACTAAATAGTTTAACATTGATAAGTAGATTTGAAATCATTACAAAAAGATGACACATTTATAAAATATAAACCATTAGAATCATGTGAAATCACGATTGCGAAGATGTTCATTTGTCAAAAAGGTACAATAATAGTCAAGACTTTAGAACTTCAAAAAAGCTCCAAGTCATCAAGAGCACTTGGCTGAGATGCTAAATCATCATCATCTGTATCACTACTCAATTCATCATCTGCAAAGTCAGGCTCATTTGCAACTGGCACTGCTATGTCTTCAAGAATTTGTTGTTGTGAGGAAGAGTTCTTTGCTGATTTGTTCATGAACAATTTTAAATTGCTGCGAACAAAGACAAGATCTCCCAACTTTCCAGACAACAATTTATTCCTCTTTTTGGAATGGATGTGGTCAAAGCAACTCCAATTCCTCTCACAAGCTGATGAACTTGCTCCCTGACTCAAAATTTGAACAACAAACTGTTGTAGCTCAGGAGTTTGTGCTCCATAGTTTATCCACCATCTATATCCAGGTACACGTGCCAAGTCATATTTGGCTGCTTGCATTCCAAACATCCCTTCTCCTTTCTTGTATTCCCAACATTGATCTCTGATTAGTGCTGCAATTGCTGCATTTGGTTCATACTTTCCAATGGCTTCATAAAGCCCTCCCATAATCTCAGAATTGCCTTTTCTATTAATAGAAAACAACTTAGGCTCCAAAAAACAAGCTGCTGCATGTAAAGGTGTGTGCATCATTTTCCATCTGCAATCAATTGTCTCCCATATTTCGATATATTCTGCTTCTACATTATTTAGTGCTTTTTGAATAGATTCCTTACAACGGTCCATGCTTTCATAAAGCATGCCAAGGCAAGGAGATTCACCATCAACCATACAAAGCACATCAACAATTGGTTCACATATAAGCAAAACCTTTGCTGCACTTTCCCAAAAATTGCTGTTTAGAATGATTTGCTCTATGTTTTTCCCCTTAGGACCTTTCGAAAGCACTGAATTTTCCCACTGATTGGAACAAATAACAGACCTCAAAGCTGCTTTTTCTTCAACCACTCTTTTCAAAGTGATATAAAATGATGCAAATCTTGTTTCACAAGGCCTCAACAACTCCCTGGATGCATGTTGCCTATAAAGACTCAATGTGAGACGATGATTTCGTATGAACTTAGCACTTGCTCTCCCTTTATGAATAGCTTCATGTACCCATGGGAATTTGGCCAAGTCATGAAGCAGCAAATCGAGACAATGGGCTGCACATGGGCTCCAATATATTTGTGGATACTTCTCTGAAATCAGCTTCCCAACCCCCACACAATTTGCTGCACTATCAGTTACCACTTGAACCACATTTTCCACCCCTACTTCAAGAATGGCTTCCTCTAGTATTTGAAAAATATACTCAGAATTTTTCTTGTGGTTCATGGTGTCGATCACTTTCAAGAACACAACACCATCAAGAGAAGACACCAAAACATTAATCAATGGCCTTTGACATATATCTGACCATCCATCACTCAATGTAGTGCAACTTGTTTCGTTCCAACAGGCTTTGACATCAGCTAGTTTCTCGGTCACTCTATCTTTTGACCTCTGCAAAAGAGTTCTCCTGAAAGCCTCTGAAGATGGTGGTATGTACCCTTTGCCAAACTCTGCAACTTTTTGAATTGCATTACGAAAATGTGGATTTCTTGCAACATTGAATGGAATAGCATTTGAGTAAAATAAATCAGCTAATGCATCATCCACCTGTTGTTTCTCTATTGGTTTCCAAAAGGTGTTCAAAGTTCCACACTCTTTTGATGCCCTCCCCGGTTTGGATAGACTAGAAGAGGAAGACATAACAGAAGTGAATCTAGATAAATCTTCTTCAATTCTCTGTTTCTTTTGTGCCTTCTTCATTATTCCTACAATTGAAGAGGATTGCTCTTTCTCTAGAATAGCTCTAATTGCTGGAGTAACACCTATACATGGAAGAACACCTCCACCTAGACCCCCTGTAACACCAAGCAAGTGGTCCATAACCCTCGTTAAGCTTCCAGTGAGAGTATGCGGACATAAATTACAACTGATGTTAACACCATCGCGGGTCACATGCTTCCATGCCTTAGAAGTTGATTTGTTCGGAGCCATTAAATGAAAATCTGCATGTTTCAAAAGAAAAATAATATTTACTTTTAGTATATAAAACGTTAGCTGTTTGACAATTTGACATAAATAAAATAATCACATCAAATTTGACTGATATCTATTATAAAAAAAAAAAAATACATCTATATTATAAATATATTAATAATTAATAAACATATATAAATTATATTGATACAATAGAAACATGTTAGAAACGGAAGAAGTGTTATTGGAACTGGAAGATACTTTGAATTTGATTTTCCCTGTTGCTGTTGCTGCATGTTATGTTTCTGTTGCTGCATGTTATGTTTCCTAGATTTATATGTCTAGCTAAATTTTACAATTGGTGCTTGGTAACAAGAAGTGTGTTGTTTTTACTGTTCTATTCTTGGAAATTTTCCTAATTTTTTATGGCAATTAGCAACTTATACTCAATGGATTGGTGCTAAAGCAATTTACTGTACTATTCCTGAAAATGATAGAGCAGGTCTGCAGGATATAATGTAGCAAGAAGGATCTATGAATGCTAAAGCAACAAGTTATTATGGCAAAGCAACTAGTTATTATGGCATTCAACCAATGTGAAGGCATTTAGGCAGGTTATTTCTCTATGTGAATCTTAAATTTGTCTATCTGGGTGAAAGAAAGCGCAGTAAGACAGCCTTCAGATTTCAGAATATACCCTTAAGTTTTAAAACAACAACCATCAATTTGTTCTTGACCACATCTATATTATAAAGATTTTAATAATTAATAAATATATAGAATGTTATAAATTTAAAATACATAAAATAAAACAGTTTTTAGCTATAAATTATTTTACAATTTATAAATATAAAACAATTTTTAATATAAATTGTTTTATAGTTTATATTTATAAATTGTAAAATATAAACTATAAAACAATTTATATTAGTATGTTAAAAATATAAACTATAAAACAATTTATATAAAATATATTTATTTTAAAAATAAAGATATGTTAAATTATTATTATGTAAATAAATAAAATTTAATATTTTTATATGTTAAAAATGCAGCATTCTCATAATTTATAAATAGAATATAGTATTACTATTAAGAATGCTGCATTTTAACATATAAAAATATTAAATTGTATTTATTTACATAATAATAATCTAACATATCTTTATTTTTAAAATAAATATATTATATATATATATATTTATAATTCTAAAAACATAGTATAAATTAAAATTAAAATACTAAATTTTATTTTAAAAATTAAAAACAAAATTAAAATATGCCTATATTTTTATTAAACCTAAATATTAAAAGCCTAACTATACGATTTTAGAAGAAATTCAATAGGTGCGGACAGAGACAGAGACCTACCTGGAGAATGCGACGCACGCCATGCCCTGGTTTTTTCTGTAGAATGCGACGGAATGGATATCTCTGGACGCGCGAGCTAGGATATGCAGGAGCTGGGAAACACAAGAGCTAGCAAACGCAATGGCGAGCAGGAGAGTGGAATCTCAAAGTCGCGAGCAGGAGCGACAAAACTTGCACAAAAATCACCCTTATCTTAATCCGAACTTGCCCGGAGCTTGCACGCTGAACTTGCACATAAAATCATAGGAAAAAGAACAAAAAATCACGCCAGAAATGCAACTTGCAGTGTTGCGACAACTCTCGAATGAAGAAATCAACTCGCAATGGCTCTCAGACTGAAAAATTCAACTCGTGATTGCTCTCAGATGATTTTTTATCAATACTCAGAGTCGGCTGTGTGTTAATAGCGTATGGGAGTGACGTTTTTATAAAAAAATCACTTCGACAACCCTAAAAATTGCTTTATCGAACCCTAAAAAAAATGTTTCGAAAACACAACTCTTCAGAAAAGCCTTTAATAATTTTCCGTACGAATATGGGCGAATATCAACGAATATGAACGAATTTTAAACAAAACTTTCAAATTCGGGAATATTCGAACTTCATCCTTCATATTCGCCGAACCTTGTGACACAGCTTGAGGGTGTGAAATACCACCTTAAGGTTGCTGATCACAGTTTGGATGCTTCATTTGGAGTCATAGTTTGCTGTTAAAGGTTATTTCGAGCATTATTTGAGTGGTATATGGACTGCCATAGACTCCATTTCCATTTACCAAAGAGCTGCTTGCATTTTGAAGGATTTTTGGACTGTTTTTGGAAAGCTACAGCCAGCCGCCCTTTATGAGGGTTTGAATCAGCAAAAAGAAAAGAAACGCCTCTTTAGTGAGGCTGCAATCACTTCAAGAAGAGGCGCCCTTACCCTAGGAAGCCCTCCAATTCGTTTTTTGGTGGGAGAAGCTTGTCATTCAAAAGTTGTAAGCATTTCATTGGGGTTTGTTACTGTAGCAAAACACTATTCACAGTGTTATATGGCTGTAAATTTTAGTTTAGTATAAGATATAGCTAATTTTTGAATAGATGTATGTTATATGTTGTATGCAATCTATTATGTAATGAAGAAAGTAACTTGGGCTACTAAATTGAGTCATTATTCGAGTTAACTCAGTAGATTAGTTTATTTCAAGTTCCTATTGTATGTATATGATAGTTAGTATCTTCAGCATTATTAGCATCAAAAGCAAAAACACAAAAAAAGAGAAGAATACCAATTGAAAACCAAAAAAATCAGACCTGCAAAATCACAGTGAAACCCAATCAGCAGAGGACTGATTCACTACACTAGCAAAGCAATGTCATGGAACTTATGCAGGATCATCTGTGATGAGCCCTGCTGGCTCTCAACTCAAAATCCTTATTTTTCTTAAGTCTTTATGTGTTATTTAATTTTTTTAGAGAATGTTTGATAGACAGAAGAGAAGGGGCGCACATCATAATTGCTCATAAAATGAAAATTAATACTATTTGCTTCAGAAAGAGAGTGTAGATTGCATTATTTTATTGAGACAAATAGAATGCAAATGATACACATACCAGAATAGCTCCAGATTATTTAATTAAAGAATTTGCCAGTTTGACAGCCGGAAATGGTGAAATCAAGCATATAAGCACGCCAAATCTCCAGATGTGATTTCTCCTGCCACGAAACTGGATACAATCCTCTGAAATTGCTGGGCGCCAATGATAGAAGACAAAAATCACACAAAAGGGAGGCGTTTCAGCCTAACCCTTCACACGCCTCTCTAAGGCACACTATCCAAGGTAGGCCGTACGGCTAAGAAAAGAAGGCAAGGAATCTCTGCTGGAAACCTCTGACTCTGAAGAAGGATGCGCCACCAGTAGAAACCCTCATTTATTTGCAAACAACAAGCAATCTGAATATATAAAACCTCTGTCTGTATCTGTAGAACCTCTGTGTGAAGCTCTCAACTGTACTGATTTAGCTGATCTTTCACAGCCTCAAAAGCACTCAACACTGAAGAGTTATCGTTCCTCAATGGACAAAATGTTCAAACCCTGGTCACAGGAGAATGCACAGGAGAAAATAGCACAAGGCAAAGTGAAATTGTCAAAGATGAGTTTCTATTGCCAGAGAAATGCTTTATACCCAAATGGCACGCATTTCAAGAAAATACGCCCTTTTTCAATCATTAAAATCTTTTAATATTGTATTAAGTCTTTTTCAATAGTTTCCACTTAATACTTGAGCGCACTTTTTAATATTTTAAGTCATTAAAATATTAAATCTCCTTTTTGAACATTTTAAGTGATATAAAATATATTAAAGTCGATGTGACTTTAATAAAAAAGGCATTAAGTTAAATAATTAACTTAATCACTTAAAATTCCATAACTCGCTCAAAACTCAGAATATTCCCGTGCCGTCAGAAGCTGTGGACTCCTGAAATGCCAACGCCTGCTGTGAACCAGTCACTGAGCTCTGAAAACCAAAACGATCAAACTCTCCAGAAAGTACCACTGACCCTCTAACCAATTTGGCTAGCCCACAAGGGTCCAATAAAGGGCTAACACACTGTTCCCGAGAACTGTCTAGCGAGGGGACATCACAGCCTCATTTCTCTCAATTTGTTTTTCTGTCCATTACAAATCCTAATGCCGGAGCGTCAAGAATACCGTCACTCTCCTGGGTAGTAATCCTTCACGTAGATCCTCCACTTAACCGGGTATTCCTAATAACCCGGCCCAAGATGATTTCCTCGTGAGTCCTAATGGCCTGTGTATCAAAACCAGCTTTCCCCTCATAATCCAGGTGGTAAATCAATAAGGAATTACGTGGTTGTCCAACGCTTTTTGAGATGCTGACATGGAACACGCTAGAACCCATCGCCCAATCTAAGATCTAACTCTTCATAAGCTACTTGACCGGACACGGACAACTCCGAATGCCCATAGTAATGCCGGAGTCCTTTCCACGAAGGGTGGACTTCCTATATATCAAGCATCGTACACCAAATCATCGATCTCAAAAGACCGCTCTACTCGCCTCTGATCAGCATATTGTTTTTGCTGATTTTGAGCTTTCTGTATATTTTCCCTAAGTGCTCTCATAATATCCTGGTTCTCCTGTAATAAATCACCAGCACTGGGAACTCTACTGTCACTCAGCAATAAGTCTAGAAAGCTCGGAGCATCATATCCATATAATGCTCGGTAAGGTGTCATCTGGATGCTCATGTGATGGGTGGTATTGTAGCAATACTCACAAAGGTATAACCACCCCACCCATGCCTTCTGCTGCCCTGAACTATAATTTCGCAAGTACCCTTCCACCCATTTGTTGATCTATCTCACCGCTTCTATCCGTCTGGGGTAGTCAGTACTGGGTGAGCTCGTCTCCGCAGTTTGAATAACTCTCATGGTTACTCATAAACCTTGTCTCACACGACTATAATTGCTAGGTAAACCGTAGTTCTCTAGAATAATTTAAGAACAAATCACACTGATAGCCAGACATGCAGTAGTGATTGGTAAAAGTGCATATTTCATTGGACCCATCTAATACCACTATTTTAAAAATACCGTCCTTCCCTTGAGCTTTTGGCAAGCCCGTGACGAAGTCCATGGACAAACAATCCCACTTCCTCTCAGGAATAGGAAGCGGCTGGAGTAAACCTGCAGGGTATGTGTGCTCTTGCTTGTTCTGCTGACAAACAAGACATTCCCTGACATACTAGAGAACATAAGACTTGAGACCCTTCCAAGAGAATCTCTCCCGTACCTGCCTATAGGTCTTAAAGTAACCGGGATGTCCTGCCATGGGTGAATCATGTAATGACCTCAAAACCCTATCCCTCATCTCAGAACCTGGGACCAATAAAATCCTCCCTTTGTAGATGATAAGGTCATCTACAAGTGAATACCTATCATCCTGTACTGATCCATCTACTATGCTAGAAGCCCATGGGTCCTTAGCATACTCTGCTACTATCAGATGTCTCCAGTCTTCTGAAACCAGTGTAATAGAGCTCAAATGAGGACGGCGAGATAAAGCATCAGCAACCACATTCTGAGTGCCCTTGACATAGGAGATGTCAAAATCGTAAGACTGAAGCTTGCTGACCCATTTTTGTTGCCTCTCATTAAGATCTCGCTGCCCAAGAAAATGCTTCAGACTATTATGATCGGTTTTTACAATGAATTTACTACCAATCAAGTACTGCCTGAATTTGGCCATCGCGTGCATGATAGCCAACATTTCCTTATCATAGATACTATAACTCCGTTCAGGACCTCTTAGCTTTCTGCTCTCAAAAGCTATAGGGTGTCGATCCTGCATGATAACTGCACCAATACCCTCACCACTGGCATCGCAATGTAACTCAAAGGGTTTAGTGAAGTCCGGTAGACAAACGGGATATCGGAATGAGAAGTTTGAACTTCACACGCTTGTGCTATCAATAGTGTCCAATAAAGTAATCTCTTTCTAGTCAATCACTATACAAAGATGCCAATGAGAACCCACGAATGAAACCAATGATAGAAGGCACACAATCCTACAAACTCGAAGCCGTAATAATGTCTCGTGTAGGCCAAATTGGATGATGGTCTCGAATCCTCTCGATCCATGCTGGACTGCACTAACGATGATGTGCCCTGTGATATAAAAAGTTTCATGTCTAGCACACTTCACCTTTGGCGCATAAGGGACTTCATTATATACTCAAGAGACTATCCAAGTGAACCATGTGTTCCTCCCATGATTTGCTATAAACCAGGATGTCGTCAAAGAACACCAATACAAATTTCCTCAAGTGAGGATGGAAAACCCGATTCATTGTAGACTGAAACGTGGCTGGAGCATTGGTTAAACCAAATGGCATAACCAAGAAATCATAGTGTCCACAGTGACATTTGAACGCAGTTTTCTCTATGTCCTCTCGGACTCTGATCTGATGATACCCTGTCCTCAAATCAATCTTTGAGAAGTAGCAAGCTCCATGAAGCTCGTCTATCAACTCATCTATCCGTGGAATAGGATACCTGTTCTTTATGGTCTTCCTGTTGAGCATTCTGTAGTCAATACACATCCTGAGTGTACCATCCTTTTTCTTCACCAAAACAACTGATGAAGCAAAGAGTGACTTACTCGGCCTAATGTGCCCTATAGCTAACAGCTCCTTAATAGTTTTCTCAATCTCATCTTTCAAACGCTTGGGGTGCCGGTAAGGAGTAATCATAATCGGTTTCGTGCCCTCATCCAACTCTATAATATGCTCAATACCTCTATCAGGAGGTCTGCCTGGTGGAATAGCACTGAATACCTTAGCATGTTTGATTCGAAGTTCCTGCACATCTGGATGGTATGAAGAAGCTTGCTGCTCCAACTGTGAAGGCATTAGCTTGCACTCAGCAGCCCACTCTACCATATCATTACGAATCAAACGTTCCATTCTACGGAGTGAAATTTCTCTAAGGTTGCTGTCCTTGATGGCTTTTAGAATATGATTTGTGCCATCAATGCTGAATTTCATCTCCATGTCACACAAGTTAAGCGTGAACTCTCCTATTGCATGAAGCCACTTCATGCCAAGCACTATATCCGTACCTCCCATGTTTACAACATAAAAATCTGCCTTGAACTCAAAATTGTTAAGTTTCAAAGGCAAGTCAGGTATCATCCTCTCACAGTTGAGAGTGTATCCATTTGCAACCTTCACACGTATGCCTTCAAACTGCTGAGTTTGAATTCCCCGTTTCTCTACTAACCGTGAGTCGATGAAGTTGTGGGTTGCACCAGTATCTAGAAGAGATATGACCCTTTGACCAGCTAGGATCCCACGGAGTCTGAAAGAACCCTCTTTCTGCATGCTGGACATATGAGCCTCCTTAAGTTCTGTTTCCTCTACAATTTCTGCCTCATTTTCTGACTCTTCTCCATCTGTATCATAGATTGGAGCTTGCTGATCAGAAAAATCAGTCAACGCTTCTCCCTCATAAAACCACTCCATGTGCTTGTTTTGCCCTTTAGGTTTGAGGGGGCAGTCATGATTAAAGTCATACGGACCTTTGCAGTAAAAACAGAGTTTTCTTCTTCGTAAATCATTCATGGTTTCTCGATCTAAAGGGGCTGTAAATTTCTTCTTTTGATCTGCATTATCAGCCTTCTTTGGATCTGATTTATTCTCCGTGTATGAGGTGGTAGGCTTCGAGCCAAATGGCTTACGAGGTGTAGATAGCTCCATGCTGCGAGCTTTCCTCATAGCTTCCTGTAAAGTAGGTGGATCAAATGCTTTTATCCAACCTTTCATGGGCTCGAAAAGACCTTCAATGAACAATCTGATCAGCCTTCTTTCTGAGATTCCTGTCACCATCACAGATAGTCTTTGGAATTCACCAATGTACGATTCCAAGCTACCTAACTGTTTCAGTTGTGCCAAATCTCTGAAGAAAAGCTCAGGATCCCTTCTGTCAAATCTCTCTACCAGTCTATCAGTAAACTCCTGGTACAAGGTAATCTTGTCATGATGAAGAGTAGTCATACCATGAATCCACCAGTCATGTGCCACGCCATCAAGGTGAAGTGCTGCAAAACGAATGGCATCCTCCTCTAGCATGGGGCGTAGTGTCAAGAATGTATCAAGTTTACTAACCCAGGCACGTGCTGTAACTCTACCACTGCCATCATAGTGAACTAAGGTTAGTTTGTTGGTAGCCTGTCTGAGATCATTCTGCTTGTGTCTAGGCCGCCTGTCATTCCTGCTCCTGGCGTGTTCTCTCTTCTGGCTCATGAATCTGTCGAAGTTAAGGTGCTCCTTAACCCTCGGTGGCAAATTATCCCACTCATCATGCATAGCCATAATGTTATCTGCAAAATTAATCTCGCCACCCTGTTCAACGTCGTCCACTTCCTCAGCATCATCTCTGGTGAATGTAGGACATGTAGCTCTCTCATAGGTACGTGCTGGAGCTATGACTCTATGAGACTCTCTGTGAATACTGCCATCACGATCTGGATCCAAACTATGAGCCCTGTTAATTGTCAAATTTTGGACATTCGTGCTGAGTTGTTGAAGAATAGTCGCCACCTGTTCTTGCCCTGCCACCATACCTCTGAGCACGTCTTTAGCTTCTCTGTCCTCATCATCCCAAGGATTCCTGTGAGAACTTTCTCCTGCCCTCTTCGCCATATTGTCCCAATCTAATTCCTCCTCCTGATCTGCAAACGGAAATGGTGGGAAAGGATTCTGATCACCCCTCTGATTTCTAGGACCCCCTCTGGAATAAAACTTGTCAAAACCCTCTTTGTGTGACTTCATAAATTTCTCTAACCCCACAAGCTGGCAGAATCAGAGCTCTGATACCACTGTGATGAGCCCTGCTGGCTCTCAACTCAAAATCCTTATTTTTCTTAAGTCTTTATGTGTTATTTAATTTTTTTAGAGAATGTTTGATAGATAGAAGAGAAGGGGCGCACATCATAATTGCTCATAAAATGAAAATTAGTA
>VDFB02258052.1:0-28840 GCA_007258455.2 Sequoia sempervirens | reverse complement strand
TATCCACCATGAAGCAGCTAGTGTCTTTGTACTGTTCCACAATTGAAGTGGGAATTCTTTCCCTGGCATGCATCATATTCTGGAAATTTTTTAAGTATCCCCAGAGGGTAGTATTCTTGATTTTTCAATCACCAATTCCAAACAACATGTTCCTTATCTTAACAACTACAAGCTCATCATTTTTCCAATGTACTTTTCCAACACTTGGAACCTCATTCATGAAATAGAAGAATAAACATAGCAGAAAATTACCATATTTGAAAGTATTCTTCTTGTCTTTCTTGATTTTACTCAGATTCTCCATCAACTGACTTCTGAGCAACTCACACAAGTCATAATCAACATTTTGTTTTACCATCTCATAAGCTGCATAGATGGTCATACCAGATACATAATTATCCTAGCTTGAATAATAGATCTTGTAGCCAATGACCATTGATGCAAATTTTACATCCACTTCAGCAATGTCTTCTATTGTCATTGCCCTTATATCCCATTGAGCACCTGTTGCATAAGTAACCTTCTCATTCTTCACGGATTTCAAGGTTGGAAGTCTACTGGTGGAATTTAGACCCGTGACTCCACATATAGCCTCTTTCATAATTTTAAATGGCACATCCAACCACATGAACTTGGCATGAACATGGCTCAGAACATATCAAACCCATTCATTTTCTTCAAATATGGGAAATTTTGCAAACTACATGAACTTCTTCTCTTCTAGGGTTTTAAATTTTGGATTTACAGTAAGATCCTCTCTAATTATATGATGGAAATATAGATTCATCATTTGAGAGATTCCTAATTCTTCAATATTGTCATGTATATAAGCCCTAATATCTTCAGTATGCAATAATTCGTATGGTACAAATAAAAATGCACCTAAGGGATCGGTCTCAATAGACATATAAGGATGCCATTTGAACTTTGGATGGGGTCTATCCTTGACTTCAACTACCAGAGGAGTGGACATGACTGCAAATTCACAAATTCTCCACAATTAAACAAAGTTCACTCCAGGGCTCTCCAAACTACTTTCCTCCAAAATACAAAGTGACAAATGAAGGATGAAAATGTTCTTTTATCATCCACACACCTAACCATTTTTGTCACAATAAATTATTTTACCCTAATTCATCTAGTTACCCTGTTTCCATGTACTAAGATAGATGATTCTTCTACGGATCTCCAAAATTTTGCAATACTGCTTCCAATTGGTTGAACAACATCTAAAAAGTATCAATTCACTTATTGGACTTGTCCACATTCCAGTATCAATTTCTTGCAGGGGTTAAAATATTTTTTTGACAACTCCCCCTATGCCAAAGGCCTAAAACTAATTCTCGGGGGAATTACCAGAAGTAGATTCTAGTGTTGGTGTATTTCCTTCAACAAAGGGATTCTTCTTCACCCATTTCTTCTGCATTTTCCTTTTGATCACATCAATAGTGAATTTACCTATTCCCTTAACATCCTATTGCATGTTATGTTTTACCGTACCTCTTATGTTCCAACAAAATCTAGCAATGTGGCCAAATTTATTGCAGTTGTAACACACAACATTTCTCTGTCTAGGCCAATTATTCCACTAAGTTTGTCTTGATCTGCATCGGTTGGAAATATGCCCAAATCTATTGCATGCATAGCATCTGACATCTTTATGAAATTTATTCATCAAAACTCTACATTCACTTGACTTATGACCATACTTATAGAAATTAAAGCACTAACCTGAGAATGATGGTCCACTTGTGTTCATCCTGCTCCTACATTGAGAAGCCATATGACCAAATTTGTTGCAAAAAAAATAGTAGCCATTGAATCTTTCAGAATTTTGTTGTCTTAATGGATTCCTTCTAGCTCCATTCATTTGATTTCCTTGCCTTAATCTCCCTTGTCCAGATCTGTAACTTTCTCCTTCTTCATATCCAAGACCTTTCCTATCACCCTCAGTCCTTTGTCCTTTGATTAGTTCATCAAGTTTGGCCGAGCTTGCTTTGAACTTCTCCTTTTACTCATTTACAGCAGTGAGTTCATTTTTGATATCATCAAGTTGTTTTTCAAGTACTTCCTCATTGTTTTTAGATTGCTCCAGTTCATTGTCCAATCGGTTGCATTGTTCAAATTTTTCTTTCAAGGATTGTGCAAGCTTTTCTTCATTCTTCTTTCTATCTTCAATCTCCTTGGTCATCTTCATCATGATAGATTCCATCTCACACTTCATAGCAACATTTTCTCTAGAAAAAATTTCACATTCTTTTGTTTTCTCCTTCAAGGCATGATTGAGTTGTTCATCTTCCTTACTTTTTTTCTTCTACTTAAGTTGATTACATAATTCTTTTTTTTCTCCCTTGATTCATTGATTTTGTCTTTCAATGACTAAATGAATTTCTCTACACTCTCAATATTTTCTTGCAATTCCCAGTTCTCAAAATTTGATTGGTCAAGATCATCTAGGGCCACCATAAGTTGTTGTTGAAGACTTCTTGTATCCATTAAAAAACTCCTTCCAAGATCTCTCCAAGTTGTTAGACTTCTTCTGAGGAACTAGCTCTAATACCAATTGTTGGAAAAAAGCAACACTGAGAGGGGGGTGAATCAATGTTGTGCAAAAATTAAATTTATTATTTTGATCTTTAACTCACTTAAGCTTTCAACAAAAGAAATATGCATGAATAGAAAGAAAACAATCACAACACCATAACACCAATATTTTTAAGTGGAAACACTATTAGGGGAAAAAACACAGTGGATGGCCAATCCACAATATAATCTAAGTATAACCAAAAGAAAGATTAAAAAAAGGGAATGCACTTGCATTCAGGCACACTACTTAGAGCTCACTGCTCAAAATAGAAAGGCTCACTACCTTACAATGATTTGGATTAGATCCAAGAGAATGAACTGAAGGAATATCATCTACAAATGCTTGATTACAATTATGGTTAAGCTCAATAGTCAATCTTTTGTCCTTTTGACTAATTCAACAATTCTACTCTACTTTGCACAAACTCGCACTACAAAAGCCTTGATTCACAAGTGAAACTGTGCATAATCACTTAATTGACCTTCTGATAATCACAAAAACCCTTCAAAACATCTTTCACACACACACAAAATAATATAACTAATCACTTATATATATCCACAACAAAGGATATAGTCATTACAAATTGGCTTCAATAAAACTTAAAAATAATAGAAACTGTCAGCTCAAATCTTGAGTGATATCCAATGCACATCCACAATAGTCATTCACAACTTAGCTTAGACCCAAAACATAATGATCAAACAAAAAAATATTTGAATAAAAATTCTTCGAATATCCACAACACATTATATCAACTTAGTCGGCCACAAAACACTGATAAACAAAAAAATATCAATTGGATCTCCAAACTTACACATAGCTTGGTACGAGGCACAAAGATTTCTGGATAAGATAAGAAATATACTGATAAACCTCCCATGAGATCCACAACTCAAAATAGTAACATAAAATCTACACATGAATCGATGATCACCAAATTGTCAGATGCTTTGTTCTTCTGACTGTTTGCGAACTGTCTGCGAAAGGGAGCAAATGATGATATGTAGATCAGTCACCAACTAGGGTTTCTATCAATGACAACACCTGAAAGAATTTGCAGTGTCTCTTGCAAAAAATTTTGAGGGAATCTCAAGGTGGGCATAGCATTTGGGAGAAGGGAGGAGATGGATTTTTTGTTGCATGTTGAAGATTGTGTTGGTGAATCCTGGTTTGGATTATTCTTCTCTAGATGGGAGGAGTTGAGGGGTTGGGCGTAGCTCTTTAAGAAGGCATCAAGACTCCATTTTTATTGCAGGTTTTGAGGTGATATACACCAAGAAAAGAGTGAAATATTTTTGTTTCTTACAATAGTGGTTTTGTAGTAGAATATTACATGTTGACGATGATGCTAGAATATGGTTGCATGATTCTTCTTTTCCAAAATTTGGGGATAGGAGAAGGAGGCATGGATTTTCTTAGAGAGGCAAAAAGGACATTGTTGTGGTAGGTTTTAGGGTTTTTTTGACAATGACAAAAATGTTTAGATGTTTACAAGTCATGGCAATAGGATTCTCCATTGGAAATTTCAAATTAGAGGAGCTAGAGGTTGCAAGATTGGAAATTGAGTAGAGGAGACCATTTGGTGTTTACTCTTTGTTTTCATAAATAAATTTTACATGTACCTATTTGTAATGTCTTCCAAAATCCTTATGGCTTGAAACAATGTATTTCCATTTTTCTTATGGTTTCCATGTAATTGAGAAGATTTTTGAATGATAAATTAGCTACACTTTTTCCCAAATTTTGGGTGTTGATAAATTAATTTTTGTGTTATATTTTGTGAGTTTGTGATTGTTGATAGAGAACTATTAGTCTATTTTCTAAGTGCTAATACTTATGAGTATTCTACATCAGTGGTATCAAAGTGGGAGTTCTTGAGTGTGGAGGAAGAAGCACGAATATGAGGTAGTTTACACTAGGACCTATGGGTGGAGTGTGTGTGGTTTGTAAAAAAATCACTGAGTGAGGCAGTTTACATGTGCAGAACCTAAGGGTTTTGTGAGGCCTTATGGATGGGAAAGAGGAAGAAGAAAAGGACTTTTGTCATTGGACATGGATTCTAAAGATTCTTGGACTTGATAAAATCGAAGAGAGACTTTGAAAAATTGGAGAAGAATATATGAGGGTTGAAATAATAAATATGAACTAGTGGGTGAAATAAATGGAAGCAAATATTGAAAGGATAAAACAAGAAGAGAGGAGAGTTGGAGGTAATTGTGATTATCTTTCTAATGATATTTTGATGGCAGGAAAAAAGATGATGCAATGGGATGTCATGCATGCAGCACAAAAGAAGAAGAGGATGAATACAAAGAAATTGTTGAGCCTAAAGATGAGACATGTTCTTTTGTAGGCATGATGGTGGAGAATGAGGAGGTTGTATGTGAAAAAGAAGAGGCTGCAACAGAAGTTGATATGATGTACTTTGAGTGTCCTAAGTATGATGAGGTGATTGGCAAGGAAGGAGTTCTCCTACTAAGAGAGAAGATAAGAAAGATAGAAGAATTATTTGTAGCCAAAGAAAGTGTAGAAATTGTTGTAAATGAATATGTTCTTGCAACAATAGAGCTTGAGAAGATTGCAACAAATAAAGAGGGTAAAGAAGATATACTATCAATAAAAGAAGAGTGGCTTGCAAAACTTGCCAATGGAGATAAGACGATAAATATTACAGTCAAGGACAAAGAAGATGATGCTAGAGTAGCAAAAAAGGATGAGGTAAATTCTAATTTTGAGTTTAAAAATGATGATTATTTACCTTATATAGAAGAGACTGTAGTTGTAGAAGATGGAGTTGTAGTTACAAATTGGTATATGGATGTTGCATGTTTGTGTATAGATGTTGAAGATGATGGTGTAGGAGGAACTTGGTGGAGGTCGTTGGTTTGTGGTGGGTTGGATCCCATGAAGAAGGAAAGGAGGAAAGAAGAGATGTGGTGAAGGAGGACAATTTAGGATAGTCCCTATAATTGAGAATATTTTTTAATGATAAATCAACCACACCTTTTCCAAATTTTGGGTGTTGATTAAATCAAATTTTGTGTTTTTTTTTGTGAGTTTGTGATTGTTGATAGAGAAATATTAATATGTTATACGAGTGTTGAAAGAGACCTGTGAGTCTTCTACATCAATGACTCATCATTAAATCTTGTACATTCTCCCTAATTTGCATTTAAGGGAGTGTTGACCCATGAATAGGGATTTTACCTAATTGGTTTATTTCCTAGGTCCTATTGACAATAGTCTTGTTAAGTTCACTTATGGCACACATAGGATACTTATTACTTTATGTCTCATATCATAAGATTAAGACACTTTTCACAATCTATTGCAATTCTATGTCTCACCTTGGTTTATAAAATCAAGGGGTTGTGATGCAAACAAGCAACCTCGTTCCACAAACTCACAAAACGATATAGATTAAATAGAGAGAGAAACCATTTTAATTCAAATTTAAAACTTCCTTCATTCACATTGAAATTGTAAGTACAAATTTTCTCAATACATTTTTGAAATAAAACCTACACAAAGTGTTCTTCTTGTAGCTTCTTCTTGCTGCCAAAACTCTTCATACATCTTCCCTAAAATTTTCTACACCTCTCCCTTAAACTCCATGTTGCTATGTATTCACAAAATTATTTTCCACTATATTAAATTCATGTTACTGCTAATGTTGTACAACCCCACGAAAGGGTTGCCTTCCCCATCACCTCCCTATATCTCCTTCCTCCTTTTCATGCTACTCTTTCATTCTTTTTTATTCCCATGCTTTTCCCCAACTTTCCCCAACCCCTATGCAACCATTTCCTTGTTGTTAATGTGCTAAAGATAGTCCAAAATGGGTTGCCAACTTCCCATTTCTCCATGCCACCTCTTCCTTACTTTCTATGTAGCAATTTACCTTTGTTTTACCTCCCATAACCTTGATACATCCCATCTCCCATGCAACCCCATTTCTATCTTAACCTTATTAATACAAAATTGAAATGAGGTGGCTAACTCCCCACTTCCCATTCCCCACTAATACCTAGTTTTGGTGTGGCAATTCTAGCCACACTTAGGCCTCTTCATTTTTTCATTAAGATGCCATAATGAGGTGTTACAAACTATCATGAATGGGCTAAATTTTCTGATTTTAAAATTTGAAAAATAACATGTAGGAAAATCCCCAAATTAGCCACTAAACAGTCATTACAAATGGGCATTAATTTAGAAAAAAAAAAAATTGAGCATAAAATATCCAAATTAGATGTTTACGAATAAAGTATTAAATCTACAATAACATTTTTGGAGAGGAATTTAATTAATCAACATAGAGTGATAAGGTGATGATTTGGGTGTCGACAGGCCAAAAAATCAAAGTTCTTCATTTCACACAAAAATTAGAGTGCAAGCTTGGAATGGTACCCCATGGATCCCTACAAAAATATTTTACTCCAACCATCCAAAATTGTGAGCTATTAAACATTTGGAAAATCAATAATATAGAATGGAAATTTTTAATTTCTATGAAACCAGGGGGAATCTAACCTTGAAACCTTTACCACATTTTCTGGAGTGCATTTAAAAATATCCTTGTAAAAATATTTACAACCAAACCTCACCAATCTTCTTGAACAATTGTTTTTGTGGAAATTTCCTATGTTGTGTTGACACCGTCAATAGGTAAAAACCTGTTTCCTACAAATTTGACCACTCCAAGAGTTTTCCAAAGTTGAGAGATTCCAAAAGAACTACAAAACAAAGAAAAACTAAAGAAATAAAAAGAAATTATTTTTGGGCGAAGCAAGATTGCTTGTGGACCCGAATGCTCCTACATCATGTTCTCTTTGTATTTCATTCATTGCAAGTAATATATCATTTGCATCCTTTGATAGAATAACATTATTCTTTCACATTTTATCTCTCTTGTGCTTTCATTGAAGCTTCTAATTTGGGTTGATATAGATTTAGCCAAATATTGCATGGTATAAAGAATTATATACCAAATCTTGCAATAGGTGTGTGTACCAAGCATAGGTTTCTTTTTCAAAGGTATAGAAAGAAAGATGCATGCAACCTCTTTAGTCATCAATTGATGTTAAATTAATAAGTTCTTATAACTCTCTACATGGTTGAATGCATCTGAGTTGATAGGGTAAATGGAAGGGTTCCATGTGATATGACCTTTAGCGAGTCCAAAGAACCCCCTTGCAAAGTAAGGAGATTGATCATTTGAGATGTAACTACCCCAAGATTAACTAGTTGAACCATTTAAACAATCAAACATTTAAGTGATTTTTTCATCAAGAAAAAACATAGAACAACCCTCCTTATAGTAACAAAAATGTTTATTGTTCAAATTTTTAACACAATAGTTAATTAGGAGTTAGGTGAATTGATTCCTCTCTTGAAATGAGACTTTGTAATCTCTGCAAGGTGTTGGGACTACCAAGTATTGGCACTATTGGAGTAAATTGTGGAAAATGAGATGTTGTTATAACAAGATCCTTAGTGACATTATGTGTGCAATCATACTTAGGTGGGTTAGCTCAAATTTAGGAAGGGAACTAAGTTTAAACCTATTCTAACCAACCTACAAAGAAAAGGAAAAAAGTTAAGGGAAAGAGAGGGAAAAAGAACATTGAAAAGAGGAAAGAAAGAAGATACAAGAGGGAACATGAGAGAGCCATAGATATGAGAATAAAAAGTTTCTATCTAGATTGAAGCATTACCTAGAAATATAATATGTATAGCTTATGCAATTGTATTTTTACTTCAATACATTATCAAACTAGAGCTAGAGTCTATCGAAAATCATGGACTTCATGATCATGTATGAAAATGGACATAATAAAGGAAACTATCACCATATTAAATGTATGGATAATAATCCATTCCATTCACAACCAAACATCCATTTATCCCAAATTAAATATGGTTATAGAGAAAGATAATACAATACAATGCAACTATGTACTTGCAAAAAATAGGATTTTTAGCTTAAACAAAAAGGTCTACCACATCACTTACATGTGTAGGGGAAGGATTCTTCCCCTTGTTCATTTTTTTTTCTTCAATAACCCCTACCGGTCTTCCAATTTCTCCTCTTTTTTCCTCTTATTTTTATTTCATTATATTGCTAGCCCTTTTGGATGTAGTTAAAGGATATGTTATTAGCATTAATATTACCCATGCTACTTACATTATGCTTGTATAGATTTGGTTATCAATATGTATCATTTTTCATGCACAATCATGATATTTGTACATGAATCTATACTTTGGTGATATATAAAGTATTGATATGTGGTTGGGGATCTTCAATAATCATATCAAGCTCTAGGATAGTACTAATAAAATCCTTGTTCATTCTTGGAGTAGGTGGAGCTAGTAGGTAGAATGATAGATATCCAACTTTGGATTGTGTGTGTCCTTAGGAACCTTGAAGGTCCATAATATGTTCTTAATGAGGATCATAACTTGACATGATTTAGGTAATTGCATGAAGAAGGGAGAAACTTGCAAGGTAGAGGAAATAAAAAAGACCATGTAAGGAAGCAAAAGGAAAAATGAATAAAGCACTTTGCACTAAGTGTAAATATGCTTGCAAACTCTAAAAGTTCACAAATATTGAAGACCAAGTATAAAAGTAAATTTGGGAGGAAAAAAGTATCTTACACCAGATGTGAATGTGCAAGTGGACTCCAAAATTATGCAAGGAGGAAAGTTTCACAAGGAGAAAGAAGAACAAGGGAACCTCACCTAAAGTGCACATGTGCTTGCAAAGTCCACAACTTGACTATATAATAGACTTGCACATAAAATTGAGTAACACTAGTTTTGAGTCTAACAACAAATTTATCAAAATATATGCATGAGGTACAATCACACGTGTAAGTAGATAGTGAATGACCTAGACAAGAAGGCATAAACATAGGGAAGAGAAGGAAGTTTGTACAAAGTGAAAATAGGTTTGCAAACTTCAAAATTTTGTAGCAAAAGGTCAAGGAAGCAATGGATCCATTAGGTTAACATGGAGGTATGGAAGAATGGTGCAACAAGATGCACTAACACCCATGGTAAATGTGCATCGATTGTTGGATTATAATAATCACCTATGACATCAAATCATTTTTAATGAATAGAAGGTGCCTTTTGATATTATAACTTCCACCTATGAGATAACTTAATTAATGATACAATGAATAGGGGAGAGGGGATAGTAATCATGTGGGCTAACTTCACGACCATGTAGCGGTTACATGGAATTCATAAGACCTTTTTTTCTATAAATTTGAAATGACATCTTAGCTATCTACAATTAAGGTTTGGAATTGTGACTTGTCACATAACTTTCCACACCAACATGTTAGTGAAAATTTTCAAAATAATTTTTTAAAGGTTTCACCAAAACTTAATCACATAAAAAAATATCATTTGTTATTAGAATACTATCATATTCTTATTTAAAATATAGCTTATATGAAACCTAAATGATCTCAATACCTTTTGGTAACCATAATTTTATTATCTCTAACATTTATATCCAACACAAATGACCCAATATTTGAACACAAAAATATTATTTATTGTTATAAAAACACATTATTATTTAAAATATAACTTTTATTCAACTTTAAATTATCATAAAACTTCTTTCACATTTCAACATAAAATACAAGGTACTTATTGTGCTCACTGTTTATATTTGTAGTACAACAAATATATCATATGAAGTATTCCAATGCATATACATTCACCCCAATAATTGTACACATAAGAGTAGTATTTTTCGACATAACAATAATGCTTGTTTAGATGACCACCTTATTTTATAAATGACACTTACATTGGATACTTGTGATATTTTATATGAAGCAAAAAAGTATTTATTTCACTTGTGAATGAATTTATTTGTGATTTTTAATAATATTCATAAGTTCTCATGTGTTCATGTAAGAGTCTATCTTGACTAATATTTGAACCCTCTCCCCTAATGATTGTCAAATTCATAATAGTTTAGGAGTGAGTTGATGCATTAGATGACAAAAAACACACCATATGTTTTTAAACCTTTTTGAAATTGGATAGAAAAAGGAGGGTCCCATTGTGAATGTCATGGTCTATTATCAACCAATGACATAATGGGAAATAATTGTTAGACAAATAATAGTGAGAGTGAGTGCGATCATGCTACATGGCCAAAAAATGGCATCACACTACATGGGGCCCAAGACACAAAGGAAGAGATCAATGATGTGGAAATGCAAGGACAATGATCCTATGACCTAAGATGGCTATAGACATATGTAATTACCTCTAACCAAGAAACCTTGCAAAGTAACTATATCATGATGCAAATGCATAACACCAAAAAGTAAAGAGCCTAGGTGATATTAACAAATAAGAGAGCAACACAAACTTAGAATAGGACCACGTTGATTTAAACTCAAAGTTTGAATGTGGCATCAAACATGATCACAGATGGAGCTCAAGGAAGAATACAAAGCATGCGATCATAAAAAATGCCTTGCAAGAAAAACGAGGGACCCACCAAAGGCTACCAAAATAGAGGAGGAACTTATCAAAAATATCATTTAGTTATAATGATATGTTAGAAATTATCTTTTAAGATGACTTATCAAAATTATCAAATCTATCATTCAATTATTCAACTTAACACATCTTTTAATTTCCTTATAAAATAAATTATTAGATTTGTTTTTAATATTATTATCCCTCCCATAATTCATTGACTAATAACTCTTCATCAAAAATATTTCAGATTTTTATATATTTAAATATAATAAAAATTAAAACTATTTGATGTGTACGTTTATTTATTTAGACTACAGAAAAATAAATAGTAACCCTTTATAATAGAAGTAGTGCATATATGATGTGAAACAATAAGAAAATAATTAGATAGTAGAAGTAATATATAATATTTTTCTTTGAAAAAAATAAAACTCAATTAATCTCCAATACAATTCGTTTATGTCAATTCAAAGCCCCTAGTGGATTCCCAAAATCCCATCACACTTCCTCAATCCAAAGCAATCACATTTCTTTGAGAAAATCCATAACAATTCCAGTCCAGATTAAAGGTTTCCCGTTTTTTCCCTTGTGAGATGTCATCCACAGCCCATGCTGAAACCCATCTGGATGTTGTTAAGAAACTCCTGTCCAATGGAATCAACCATCTCGAAGTTAAGCAGAACTACATATTTCCTCCCCATGAACGCCCCCAAATGGCTGAGGTTTCTCATTCTTATAGCATTCCAGTTATAGACCTCAAAGATTTAGAGGGTCCTGGTAGGAAATCGGTGGTGCATGAGATCAAGCGTGCATGTGAGAAGGATGGCTTCTTCCAGGTAAAATATTCATTTATTTTCTCTTTTCCAACTTATCTGGTTCTGCTTCAATTTGTTACATACATGTTATGAAACATCCAGATTGTGAACCATGGGGTGCCGGAGACTCTGATGAAAAGCATGATGGACGTTGCCAAAGAGTTCTTCGAACTGCCGCTGGAAGATAGGGTATGCCTCTGTTCAGAGGACACGAGGCAATCGGTGAGGCTTTCTACAAGCTTCAACATCGCCAAAGACAAATTCCTTAACTGGGTGGATTTTCTAATACAGCCATGTCATCCTCTGGAGGAATTCATCCATGCATGGCCTCAAAAACCTGCAGCCTACAGGCAGTAACCCAAAACCCAAAATAACAAAAAAATTCTCAAGAATTTTCAAAGAAGAAGCAGAAATGAGTCTTTTATTTATTTTGTAATACAGAGAGATTGCAGGGGAGTATTCTGATTATTTGAATACAATCTTTAAGAAGCATACACAAGTGATGAGGATAAATTACTATCCTTCATGCCCAAACCCTGATCTCACCCTTGGCTTAGCACCTCATTCAGATGCAGGAGGCATCACTGTTCTAATGCAAGGACTTGTTAGCGGCCTGCAAGTGCTCAGAGATGGAAAATGGGTTGCAGTAGAACCCACACCCAATGCCTTTGTGGTGAATTTGGGAGATCAGTTGCAGGTTTATGATAATATATATGATTAAATTTTTAAGACTTAAGTTTCCCCAATCCATAATATTAAAAATAAATTTGTGTATAAGCGATTGGGTAGTCAATGTTTGGAACTATATACAATGTTGTTCATCATCAGGGTGAATGATGAGAAAGCAAATCTGAGTTCATATAGATATGAATGATAATGAAACTAAATCTGGGTTCTTTATATAGATAAACTAATTTCTTTATTATGATTTTGTATCTATGTAAGATCTGCTTTCTTATCCTCTCAGATAATGGGTAGCATATGTAGTTCGAAACTTTATTCAGAATTCACCGTTGTTCTTAACTTGTTTTTGATGGACTGAATTTTGAAATGTTTTAGTGTGACTGTGGAGTTTATTAGGTTTTGAGCAATGGAAGATTCCAGAGCATCGAACATCGGGCTGTAACAAACAATACCACTGTTCGTATATCTATTCCTACCTTCTATAATCCTTCGTGGGATGCTTTCATTTCTCCTACAGAATCCATGGTGGATGAGGAGACTCCGGTTCTGTACAGAGGATACAGGTTTGAAGAATACATGGAGGCATTCACGAGCCAGGGATTGAAGAGCAAGAGCATTTTGGATCGCTTCAAGATAGAAACTGGTCAATGATGTTGTTGAGTGATGAATTATCTATGCCAATTAGACGAAGGATTTAGAACATATGTATTTGCAAGATCCTTCTGAGTTAGACTGCCTAAGGTGTTTAGGTTTATATGTTTTGGGTCTTTTTCCTGAACCTATCAATCATGAGGGAAAAGCCCAAAGCCAGTAGTTTCTAGTATTCATGTATGTTATTATTGATTGTATTTGCATATGTTAATGTTCTAGTGGACTCCACAGCATAGTGACACCTCCTATCCTATACACAGTACATACAGTGGTAATGTTAATGTGCAGGGATATGTAATCTAGTAGTGCTTCACGGTCCAAACTCCGGTGGTAGAAGTTGCAGTTATTTTCATCTAAGCATTTCTAAGCAATTTATACTGGTTGATCATGTATACTATCAGAAGCCACTTCTGAGGGCAAATAATTATTAGGAGATTCGTAGTACTGGTTTTTTTGTATTGATGACGTGTATATCTCAAAGATTTGGGCATATCTTTAGATACTAGGAGATTTCAGATTAACTTTTTGTGAGTTGCTATAGTCTTATAGAAAATCTTCTTGAAAAGTGGTAAATTTCTTACGGAAAATTTTCAAATATATTGAGACTTCAGCTAAAATTTCATTGGATCTTTATACAAAATTTAAACCATCCCTTAAAAATTGAAAAGGTCCTCTAAAGTCACTGAGCAAAATCTAAATGCTTGGAAGAAACTTGATTATGATTAGTTATAAATATGATCATTTTGGTAAAAAAAAAAAAAATTAAAAAAGTTGTGTTTTAGGCACTCCAGAACTCTAACACACATGCATTCCAATCAAAGTGAATAAATATTTTTAGCAAAAGAATAGTGAACAAAATTAAGCTATCAATTTAGATAAAGTTATTGTTCTTTTAAATAGGTTTGAAATATTAGAAGAAAATTCTAAAAGTTCTTTGGAAAAGGATTTGCACAATCATTTTGAAATCAATTTGAAAGAAATGCATGTTACGATTAAGTGTGTTGTACACCTTGCAAGTACTAATGTCTTTGATTAGATAATGAAGGGTCTTGAACCTAATTACAAAAAGTAAAACATAACAAAGCAGAGGAACAACACTAAAAACATCAAAACAAGCACCTAGGAGAGTCCCAAACCAACTAACAATTTAGAAATAGCACTACAAAGACAAAATATAGGAAACAAACTAACATATGAACTTCCAATTTTTAGTGAGAGAATCTATCAACTCCTCCCAACAAGCCATCTCCATCTTGAACTTTTTCTATTTCTTGTCTAAGTCCTAATGTTTGGATCCTTTAATTATTTATTATATTATGTATCATAATGAAATATGATGTTCCACTTTATGCCTCAACCATTATGCCATCTGTAATCATTTTTATTTTGACATTTATATGTAAATATATTTGTACATAAAATATATTGTCATGAAAGATGTATAAGAGCGTCTAGGACAAAGAGATGGTGTAAGGGATATTATGACGTGTAAGAGCATGATTAATATGGAGTTTACAAAGTGGATTAGGAAACTTGGCTCATTTATGATGCACATAATAGAGCATCTTTCTAAAGGTGGCAAATGCCAAATAATGGAGTGTAGGTTGTAAGAATTTTTACCATGGTATTTTGGGACTTTATTTGGACCCATGCTAATGCCTTATGATAATTTTTTGGGCCTCCATGAATGTATATGTTAAAGGCTTGACATGAAGACATTAAAGTGAGGAGTTTTTTCAAGGTTATGTTATATTTCTTCTAAAAAAGAGGATGTTGGTCTGCATAGATGCAAGAACTTGATACTATATTGTAACAAATTTAATGTTGCTAAATAATACATTAATTTGACGTTTTAGAGTTTGGGTTTTTTCCAAGGTATATATGTGTTATTGTCTTTCTTGTGGCAGATTTTCTTTCTATCTCTCTCATTCTTCCTTTTATGTGAGTTGTTTACATGCCAAAATGCTACTAAAACTTATGTGTATCTGATTAATTTTTTAATATGCTCAAAGGGTTAATGTGGAAAAGCTTACAATGCTTAATAATTATGAAGATTTGATTTAATTGATAAAGGGTCTTGTTGGTACTTTTTCTAACAATGCACAAGAAGGACAAGAAAATCCTTTGGAGGGGGTTTGAAGTTGTTTTGAGAGAAAAAACACAATGAGGCAAAACAATAGAAAACAAGTGCTCTGCATGAGCTGGAATCCCTACCTTAAGCAGGTCTATTTGTAGGGAGAACAATGTTTTGAGTATTTTGGAGTTGGTGCTATTGGTAGATATTAGAGATACGAACTAGGAGAGCTTTGTCTCTGTTTTAGCCAAACAAAAGCATTAGGTATAACAGACTTTGCTTCCAATTCTCCTAGCTGTGAACAGAGGTGCTCCTCCGCTTCTTTAGCCAATCACATTTTCTAAAATTAACCAAACTGAGAAATTGCCCATCGTTATGGAAGCTACAATTAAATTTTCAATGTAACTTGACCATTTAAACATATTTCTATTAATTAAATATGACTGACATATAGCATCCTCACCCAACTTAAGCATATTTACTATAATTAACCAAACTGAGAATTTCTCCATAGGTAGATAAGCCATGGTCTGATTTCAAATGTGAACTTCATATAGATGAAGATGTCCAGACAACATACATTGTTTCTACTTACATACAAACTTGAGCTCGTTTGGCTGAACACTTAGAAGTTTGTTGGCCATGTTTGCTCTCAAATCAAACATAGATGAATGAATTCTAGTGAATTATAGAAAATCAAGGAAACTTCTCTGGAGTATACCAAGTCATACAAATGTAAAAAGGAAATCCTTTATTTGTTCGCTTGTTTTACAGCTAAAAGAAATAAACTGTAGTTGCTAATAATACAAAATGTTCCCCTCAAATTTACACAAAACAACAACAGCAACAAAATGCCCTTCAAATTTTGTTCTGGGTAAATCTTGAAAATAGTATTTAAAAGCAGCATTTTTCAAAATAGTATTTATTAGAAGCATTTAAAATTTGCTAGAAAAATAATCAATCTTGAAAATAGTATATTTGTCATAAATTAATTATTTGACACACATATGGAAAAGGTGTGATTTAAGCCTCTTTTGATGATTTAAATGTCTTTGAAACATTAAAATACCGTTCAAGTTCAAAGCTTTAGCATTGGTCCTATAGTTCATTTTAGACATAAAATGAGAAGAATTGTTTACATTGGGTTACATCTCTATTTGATATGTAAAAGATATAGAGCAAAAAGATGATTCCTTACTTCCAAATCTATGAATGAATAATGTGGTTGAAGTGAGCATATGCCAATAACTGGAGGCAGAGAATTCTTGCAATAACAATTACATTGTTTCTTAAACTTTTGAAGTTTTCACGCCATTCATGTCTCTGTAAGGTAGTGCTCTGCTCATTTAGAGGCATATTATTTGGTCCTGTAATCACTCCATAAAGGGTAAGTTGACTCAAAGCACGCTGCTCAGTTGCACTGTGTCTGGATCCTAGTTCCACATTTCCTGATTGACTGACATTCCATCAAAATATGGAGAGCACAACCACACTCCAAGACCCGAAAAATAATGGAAAGGAAAAAAAATTTAAGGATTACGATATATATAGAGGCATTATATCACAAGGTTAGAATGTAAATGCAAGCATTATCGACATGTGCTAATTCAGATCATGATACTATTTTATGGCTTGGGCTATTCAATTTGTGTCTCATGAATGCAGGACCTTTTAGGAAAAACAAAAATTGTAGGATTAGTTCAATTCATACCCCTCGGTGTTGTCCCACTTAATTTGGGGAATAATGTTGGAGAGGCCCTTTTGTTTGGGATCCAGTTTTCCCTTGCCCTACAAGGCATAAGTTTGTAAGCCAATAATTAAAAAAAGATTTGGAAAATTTATAGTATTTTGAAGATTTGTTAATTTTTTGTTGTCTTTTGATCATGTAATATGAATCAACCTATATTTTTTCCTTTTAATTGAATCAGTGTTGGAGAAAAACATTTTTTATGATTGTATTTAGAGTGTATGCATGTTGAATGGCTTCATTAGAGTGCATAAAGTACTTGTGTATCCATATTTTCAGCAATATCAGCCCTTGATTTCGCTACCAGCAAATCAGTGTCAAGACATGACACTTATTTTATAGAATAACCCATAAACATTACCCAAAAAGTTTGAGGGACATTTGAAACCCTTGCACCAACATTTGCAAAAGTAAAATAAAGTAACAAACTCCATCTAGCAAAGACTTATTGCCTCATCCTGCATACCATCCATATGGACTAATATGTTCAGTTTTGCAAGGAAATAAATATACATGCCTAATTCATATAGTGTAAGAAGGAAGCATCTCAGATCTTCACTCAGTGGATTCATATGAAAGTATGCCATAAAAAGAATACTATTGTACATACAATTAGTCTTCATGGTTTGGTTTCACTAATACAGTTTGATATTGTACCTCTTTTAGGAGTTGGGGTTTACCTTTTTTTGGTAATTCTTTGTATATTTTGTATGACAGCTTGCACTATTTTTCTTTGTAAAGATATTTTCTAGACATGCCATCAATAGTTGTATCTAAATAGGTTGTACTTTGCAATCCAATTGACTAACTTTAGTCATTCATGGAAAAAGAAATCTTTTTTTTTTCTCTAGCTTAAAAGATACCATAATATATGAATAGCTAAAAAAGGAAGTAAAAGGACTTGCTATATTAAAATCAAGATAATATGTTTTAAAGGCTAGTTGTCTACTCTTAGCATTGAGGGTCAGTCCAACTAAATAGATACAATATAAGCATACAGGACCAATCTGCCAATTGGCAAGCAAAACTTCAATATGAACTGTACACACTATATTTCCCAAGACTTTAGATACCTTCATTTAAAGGTTGCAATTTATAGTTTATACAAAACATAACATCTTTCCAAATGTCGCTTGATATTTTTTCCTGGTTCCACTTTCAACAATAATTCTAACTGGTGAAAGGGCTACTAAAATATATTGCTCTTGGTCTGAATTCATTTATCGTCAAAATAAAAAAAATGAAGGAATAAAAGCACTGCAATGACAAACCTTTTAAAATATAGTATATCTCAATAGAGGAGCATTACCATCTGGTAAGATACATTTGATAAAGAACAAACTTGTGGCAAGAGAGGTGTAGATCACTGAGCAAGGGGATGTGAGACTACGATTGCTTATCTATATATTTCATTGGCATTTGTAGGCCTAATGCCATGGTCATTAGATCAATAGTTAAGTAGGTTGGCAGTGTAACAAGTGCATTGACATGGATTGAAGTTGTCCCTATTACAATCAAACAATACAACACATAACAAAAAAAATATTTTAGAATGAAATAAAACACAACCAAAAATCATCTGGTTATGTACATATTAAAAAAAAAACTCATTGAAACCATGACAAGTGACTTACCTCAAGATTCTGCACAAATTGTGTCATGTAGTCAACAATGCTGATGAGAAAAAATGGGCAGAGTTTGCAGAACAAATATTACATAACCCTAACAAAGCATAATTCTTTTTAAAATGAGATGAAGCATAACCATTCTCTCCACAACTGCTGCTTGAATCTATTCACAATAAATAAAAATTAGATCTAAAAATATTGGGGTTTTAGAGATACTAGATTCTTGAGCTGCCTATTCAAAATGATTAAAGACAATGGGTTTGTTCAGTATGAAAAATTGTATCAAGCACTCACTAAAAGGATATAGACACTTTTCTACTCTACAATTGAACTTTTTTCTTATGATGCAATATGTTAACGTGGTTAAACATTTGAATTGTCTTTGCTTATGATAATAAACTCAAACAGGAAAAAGATTTGGCATTGCCCTCTTTCCATTAATTATAAACTCAAATATTAAGTTGTATATACATGTTTTTGTTTCTTGGAATTTTGTTCAAATGTTGGCATATGTAAACAAGAGTATCTAACAGAGATATAGCACTTTCTATCCAGTATTCGCCTTTCTAATCAGTAGACATTTGACATGTTTGAGAGACCCATATAAACCACCAGAAATTTATAACATTGCTTTTATAATTTATTAGGAAGAGGACAATTGGAGTTGCAAAAAAAATTGATATAACACCACGCGCATATACACCAAATGGGTTCATTGTAAAGGATTTTGAAACTATTAAACAATTGCAACCAGTGGCTGTAAAGCCTAATTTCATGACCTCTTGTAGATTCTTCCTCGTACTAAAGTGGGAGCTTTGGAATGGTTTCGGTGCATACAGTTAATGGATTTGTTGTAAAGCATTAAAAAATTTCAAGTCAATGCAGTTATAGCTATGAACTAGACGTTGCAGCCTCACCATTATCCCCAAAAATTGCAACCAATTGAAAATTCTTTACAATAATTTTGTGAGATGTTAAAGTTGTCACACTCTTGTTTGATATGAATGCAGAATGAAGGCAGAGCTAAGTGTAGAAAAACTGTTTGACATAATGTCTCTGTATTTCTCACCTACATGTTATGCAAATGAGTTATTTGACAAAATGCCTCAAAGGAAAAAATCCCAAATACACAGATTTTGACAATGAAAGATATAATTTAGAGGAGGAAAAGATTCGATACTCAAACTTGACAGTGAAATACATGGGGACTAAATTGTAAAGGTTGCAAAGAATAACTCATTTGAGTAGTAAAGGGCACAAAGAATTATTGAAAACACTATCTAAAGTAGACTTTTATCAGAATTTGAAGTTACAAATGCGTTGGTAAACATATATACAAGGTGTCAAAGTAGGGCTAACGATTGTGAACTCTTTGATAAAATTCTTTGAGAACATTCACCTACAGCCAATGCATGCAAACTATTTGACATGGTGTCTCTAAAATTTTCATCTATAGAACATGTTTGCTGGTGAAATGACTTGAAAATGTTTATAGAGGTTGCATGTAAAGTGCTTCACATAAATCCTATTTAGGGATATGAATGGCTCGAGAAAATGTGGCATCATGGACTACAATGATTGTGGAGTACGTAAAGTTGAATGAATAACAATGGAGGAGCTCAGGATTTATTAGTTGCGGGTAACAGTTAAAAGGTTCACTCTAATGCAAATGTTCATCTACTTCCTTGAAAAACTAGCAAATGAATAAATTTTTAATAGAAAGCCATTGGTATTAAATTTTTTGAAGACACAAAACCTTTGTTTGTGCCAATTCTCATGTCTTAAAAAATAGTGTAAAAATTGCATAAATTTTTTTGAGCCCAATGAACTGTGTTACTGTACAATGAGGTTTGAAAACAAAATATCATACAAGATTTTTGAATATATAGGTCACCATTAGAATAAAGACTCCACAAAAACATAGAGACAAAATCTAAGAAACCAGCAAAAACTAGTCAAAATTCAAATCAGATGTCCCTCCAGTGAAGCTTGGGTTATCGGATTTTGTCCTCAATGTTCCAAGTGGCTTCCTGCAAATCTCTGCCAACAGCCAAGGTTAGTGTTCCTTCACTGTTAGTGTGAACAAGAATAGAAGATCTGACATTGAGGGAAATTAAAAAATGACAAGGTAGATATCCCAAAGCAAAAGCTAGTACCCTTCTCGGCTCAAAGCCACATGTTTCTAGAGTGATCATAAAAAGCAATCAATGAAACCTTTAAAATAGGAAGTCTTTAATAGTGTATAAGAGACACCAATAGAGGTGTGAACACCAGTTCATCTTCAAGTCTCAGGTATTAAATTCAACATCTAATAATAATTTTTAATAATAGAGAAAGCTTGCTTTAGGTTCTAGTTCTCATGTTCTTAGTAAGAAAGATAGAAAACATAATAGAAGTTAATGAAGGCCACATTGTAGCATTATAACTTCACAATCCACAACAAATTGATAAAATGTGCCACTGTCAAAACCTTGCGAACGTGTTTCTAATGGTGACCAACAATTTTCATGGAATTATTTGATTGTTTTGGCAGATTCAAATTGTAAGTGCCAAACATCAATACAATTTCATTGTTTAATGTGGGTAATTTCTCAACATAATATTTGATATTTGATATATTAAATCTGGTTTTCCTATCTCTATAGATCGGTCACTTGCAAACAGGAAGGCAATGTGGAAGTGAGAAATTTGTAGTCCCTAAGTCAATTGTGGTCACAGCTAAACATTGGTCTGGAGCTACCTTGTAAAATTGGTATTATACAATGAGGATATACAATGTTTTTGCATTTGTTTTCAGTGTATTCAGATTAATGTGTGGTATTAAAATTTCATCTACTTTTGTATCTGCCTTGTTAGTCCCGGCCCATCTATAGTTGGAGACTAATGTTTTCGGTGCACAAGTTTTGCAATTAATCATTTCTCGGGAGTCAGTTAAAAAGCTTTAACCTATGGTGTGAATGAATTTCGCTATTAAAATGGCATTTTAATTATTTTCGCTAAATTTCCAGATTGGTTGATCCATGTTTTTGCTAGGGTTTCAGGGTTTTTCCATTTACAAATTTTAAAAAGCAATCTTGTCACCAATCAGAAGCCAGCAGAAGGAAAAATTAAAATCAAATCTAATGTTTGAGTTGGTCCAGCAAAGGCGAGGAAAAGGGTATCCAATCAGAAGCCAGCAGAAGGAAAAATTAAAATCAAATCTAATGTTTGAGTTGGTCCAGTGAAGGCGAGGAACAGGGTATCCACGTGGGTTTGATCATGCCTTCTTTAGCAGCATGTTTGACACCTTATAATACAACTTGCTAGGCACATGTACAGGTTAATTTGTTGGGGGTTTTCAGGGTGATTTGGGTGCATTGTTTGTGTTTCCACATTTCACATTCATGCATACCACGACATCCTTTTAACTGGCTCTCAAATGGGCATGAAAAGCTTACTTGGCAGATAGAGGTGAAACTGTGGAGTTTTTACCATTTAGAGGTATGAGATGACTCTTGCAATTAGCTATGATTCAATGTATCTTGTTTCACTTGCATTTTCGACAACTTTCTGCTCAATAAAATCCTTGATTCAATGTATCTTGTTAAATGGAATTTGCACTTGAAAATTTCTTGTTTCACTTGCATTTTCTGTAACTTCCTGTTCAATAAAATATATGGCCCATTCATCTTTAATGTCATCCTATGGATTTTATCAGCATTCCCTGCAAAAGTTAAAGGTTAAATCTTTTGTACTAGATCATGGGCCTGATTCAGGTGAGAGCATACTTTCTTGAGGCATTTTGTTGAACTCATGCCTTTCTGGTTTCATTGATTTGGAGGAATTTACAGATCTCATGCCTTTGTTTATGGATCCACATTTTTCATGCATGTCTAATAGGGCAATTGCAACTATAACATCTGACAAAATCCCTTATCCACTATGCTTTGATGGATGGCCATATCCTGTTCCAAAACTCCTATTTTAGCATACACGTCTACCAAAGCAGTTGTCTTTAAAATAGCCACTTGGTTGTCAATATGTTGAGTTGGTTGAGGGAGATTAAGCTGTAAAAATCCCTTATGTTGTTTCTTGAATGGTTGATAACTACAATTAGTAAATGGGTGCTAAAATTTTCATTTAGCATAGACATTTTCTGAGGGGGATTGAGCTATAAAAATCCCTTATGTTGTTTCTTGAATGGTTGATAATTACAATCAGTAAATGGGTGCTAAACTTTGCATTTAGCATAGAAATTTTCTCTCTTGAATTATTTCCATCATACTCACATCGGAGGTATACATTGATAGCTTGAATTAAGAAACCACTTCTAGGAACACTGGTTATAAGAGATGTTAAAGGGATGAATTTTAATAGTACTGCTTCTGGATTGGTGGGCACTGTAAGAAGCCATTCACAATGTGACTGCCAAGATACCAGTCCTCCTCTCTTAAAGCATATTACTATCAATCCCTGCACCAAAAAGAGTCAATTCAGTTAAAACTTGAACCAAAATAATTCAATAACATTATCACATTGTAATTAGAGCTGCTTTCCTTTCTTGCAGGAATCTTAAGTTCTTAAGTCTTTGTCCATAAAAAACAAAATTCCAATCATATGCCATTATATTGCTGGAATATATAGTTATCCCCATCTTTTCACAAATGGAGTATAAGCCGTAATCATTAATTACCCTATTTACTGGGCAAAAGGAGCTAAGGTTATGTAATTTACATTATATTATATGATTTTGACTCACATCCTTGCTTGATGCAGCTGAAAAGCTGTCCATGTGCAGAGGATTTGGTTGAAAGATATCTCTAAAAGCGTGAGGAACCTGAAGTAAATTAAGCATAAGTCATTGGTCCATAAATATCTCGGCTATAGTAGATGCACGAGACTAACATAATTTGAAATCTAGCATGCCTGAATAAAATTCTTACCCTTTGTTTACTTTCTCTATTTTTTGCATGTAGAGGTGTGAGACTACATGTCCCCGTAAACAACTGATCTATATTTTCTAAATGCCTTTTGAGTTCAGTTGGTGATATAGTTGAGGAATGACTCTACCTTACATATAGAACATCTTGACCTCCTACCATCACATCCACAACTATGTGGGTTCCATAAGTATTAATTAACCGGAGATTAAATCGTCAACCTAATATCAAAATATTTTTTGAATAACATAGACCTAGATAAGATATTCCAAACTGACCTTGCAAGTGTTGCTGTGTCCCAAAAGGCTAGTACTGCCTTCTTTGACTTCTTTGAGAACCAATGGAGACCTTGTAAGGTGTAGACTGTACAGTGAGATGGAGTAGCCATCAAAGGCTAGGTGCTTTGTTTCAGTAGCATCTGTCAACCAAGTCCTCGTGAATCCATACAAGGAATTGAAATGACCAGAAGGGATCCTACCCAATAGAGAGGGTTTCTGATTGAATAGCTCTGACATCTATGAAGAAGAAAAATCATATATATATTTTAAGTTGATGTCTTGTTTCTGACTTAAGCAACTGGATATAAAAAAAAATCTAAAACAATTAATAGCAACTACCATGATTTGTTCGATGGGATTATATTTGCCTTTTTGCCTGGTCCTTTTTCTCTCAATAATTAGGAAGCATGGCATCAAGGACAAAGGATCAGGATAAAAAAATCCTTACTTTCACCTAGGGAAATTCGGATAAAAAGTAGGTACTAAGAAACAAATCTTTGTTATGAACGATAGAGACTACTTGTCATTTTGAGCTCATGAGACTCGGGGCTTAGATAGCACTACACAAGATGTTTGAGTTCAATTCTCATGTTGAGAAACTCTTCAGTAGGGGATACAAGCCAGTATATGGGGGAAGATGATCCTGATGAGATAGGGATTACAAGGTACACCTAATCTTAGAGAGAATCATATTTATGTATGCCATGTGTTTTTTTTATGTTTGAGCAGGTGACAATGGAAAATTAATCTTTTCTTACAGTTTTAGGTGGTAAATTCTCTGGGGGTTTCGATGTAGGAACACTAGGAAATGTAAAATCTGGAGGTATGGGAAAAATTATTTATGTTTAGTTTCATCTGAACAAACTCTTAAATTCTTGTTTTCCTAATGTTTTATTGTTTTTTCCAAAAAGGGCACATGGACATTATCTTTTTTTTGTTTTTAGGTGGCATTTGTACAACAGTTCACATGCCTTGTCTCACCTTCCCCATTTTGCATACATGCCTACATCCACGTAGGGATAGATGGATTTAGGCCCCCTCTTCAACCCCAATCTTCAACTGGGCTTTCTATTTGTCTCTCTTTCTGCGTTTGCTACTTGTTTTGTTTTGTTGTGGGCTAGCTAGGAGAAAATTAGGGAAACAAGACCATTTTGTGCATATCCTACAGTATATTCTAGGGTTGCGTCTCTTCAATGGGGACTACATGACAGGGATGGAATTTCCATTGCAGGAAAGCAACAAGGTTAATTTGCCAGCTATTTTAAGCCCCTATTGCTATTGCCAATGTATTTTTGTTTTTGTCCAATGTCCAACACATTTTAAAATTTTTGGTAATGTTTTCAGCAATAGTTTGTATCATATCTCTCAAAGATTCAAGTTGTTTTTCCTCTTATTCATTTAAAAATTTCATTTATTATATATCTTTGTTCAAATTTCTAGTTTTTATTCTATAGGTATCTTTTCGTTTGTAGGCTATGGTATCCTTTTTGTGCAATGTTTTGTGTCTATACTTTTTTCTTCAAGATTCCAACCCCCGTGCGGCATTTCCAAATCATACTTGTGACCCCCTCTTCGATCGAGCCCCTTTCTGACCCATAGACTACGGCTTCTCCAACTCTTACGAATCCCTCTTCTAGAGTCTGGCTTAGCACATGCACTGCGGAATGGCACACATGTGGCTCATCACACGAGCTCTCCAACTCCAGAGTGTCCCATACCACTCCTTCGCTCCTTCACTCCCATGCTTCTACACCAGCCCATGTTGACTTCCTGAGGAGCTCCAAGCTCTACACCAACTCCCTGGCTTCCATGAGAGATACTTCCAACTCAGGTCGCCACACAACCCTGGCTCACCTACCAACTCAGCTCCACACCCTTGGCACTTGTACACTCCACTTCCTCTGGATCACCCCAGCTCTTTCCCTTGGCTACCACTTCATCCACTTACTTGGACCATGTTGTACCCTATACAGACTTTTGTGGGTTACCTCGAGTCCTCATCCTTGTGTCCCCCATAAGACCTCCAACTACTAACCCGCTCGCCTTGAACTCCTATCTCAACTTGCTCCATCCATCTGAGCTCCCTTGGATTGGCTCCAAGCCACTACATACATGCCTCATTGGTGATCCCTGATCCACATGCCACCACTGCATTATGACCAACTCATGCATACCTCCAAGCCCAGCTCTAACTCCCTGAGTCCTACCTTAGCTCCTGAAACTTAACTCAACTCCTAAGCCATCCCCTCGCTCTGCATTACACCCAAGAACACCCTTGCATCCTTGTCCAATGACTCGCCCCTGCTTGGGCTCTCCACTTGGTCCACATAGCACCCTGATCCGGCCTCCCAAGCCCATCTCAAACTGCCCCCACTATACTAGACGCTGGACTACTTTCCAACTTAGCTCCATCTCATGACTTTGCCTCTACTTCATCCCAAGACTTCACCTAGAAAAACCACTGAGATCCCCTTGGCTCAACCTTCCTTGGCCTTGCTACAACCAACACTCCTTGAGGGGGTGCGCCCAACACACCTCTGATTTACCTACCCATTTGAATACACCCGTACACCCTACTTCTTTTCCTGGCACCCCTGAGACTTGCCCTGCATTCCCAGACTACCTAGAACCAGCTAGGGTCATGACTTGCTCATGGCGTCCCTTAGCTCCTCATCCCCTAGATGAGTCCAACATTTGTCTCCCTTGGTGATATGCATTGGAGGTGACCCATGCTGAGTCCCTAGTTACATCTTCTTCATTGGGTTGGGACTCGTCCCATGCTTTACCTCGCCCATTGTCTGATGAGTTCCAATACTCAGCTCCCTCTGAAAGATGCATTGGAACCAACCCATACTGGCCCTTGCTAATCCACTTCACAAGGGGCAGGACTGTGAGCTCACTAGATAACCTCTCCACTTATGGCCTAGGCAGAGTGACACTTTGTCACCCCTAAGATCCATGAAGAACACCAGCTCCCTTGAGCCTGGTGCTAGGGTTACTTCTTTTTCACCCCTGTAAGGGAAGAGCCTAGAGTCACCCGTTCCATTGGGTTCCTCATCTCAACAGGGACTCCCGGTGTGTGTTCCCAAAACACTGCTCCTAACACACTATGTCAATCATCCTTCAAATGACATACCCCTACTATATAAGTTATTAGTACGAATCCCAGGCAGTGGTAGGATGACATCAAGCTTTCACCTAATTCCCCAATTTCTACCCTTCTAACTTGCACACAACCACAGCTCCCAGCTACGGCCTCCATTGACCCTACACACCCTTTTTGACTAACACTTTGTGCCCAACACTCAACAAACTCCAAGTCACCCCTTGTAGCCTTGCCTCCCTGATACAACCTACAACACGTTCACACCCAATTTCTGATGGGCTGAGCGATGTCCAATCGCTCCGGTAGAGTTACACTCTCCTGCAACCTACCGAGGGGGTCTGCCATGCCTAGCATGACTTGGTGCTTCTCCATGCTCCATGCCTAGCAACTCCATATTACACCATCTACTTCACATGGCTAGCACTCCACACCTAGCACTTACTGCCATCCAACTGCACCAACACTCAAAATGAGCTCATGGGCGGGCTCGGCTTGGTGTGTCCTAAATTGAACACTTGAACCAAGAGCACCTGACTTGACACTAGCTTGGGCTTGGTGAGCTCAGCCCCATCAAATGCATACACCCCCTTACATTCTCCCCCACTCAAAAATAGGCAACGCCCTTGACGCCGGACCATTTGGCTCAAGGCATCCTTTCTCGCTCCCAAACATTGGAGACCTACCTTGAAGGACTCGAACCTTCTGCTGCACCATTTCTGACTCTGCCATACTTGATGCATCCAATGTCCCAGACACTGGGTCAAACTTTTGTTGCGAGTCCCAGACTCCAAGCAACACTGCAAGACCTCATTGAATTGACTTCCACATTGAGTTGTTCCTTATTCTGAACCACTGAGTTTTGTGTTCTCCGTCCTAGAAAACTGCATTGTTGCACTTTCACCTTGGCCCAAGCTGACTTCAGTCCAAGCCCTACTTCACCAAATTCTCAACTTAGCACCAAAAATCTTGGCTCTACCACATTACATGGCACTGAACCTAGTTTTGAAGCCCTGTTCCACCATGAAACCACATGAACACTTCACTCACACTCACTCAGTTCCATTCATCTTCCAACTTCCACTGCCCAAGGTACCAAACTTGACATCTGCTGAAAGAACTGGCTGCTTGAACCCTGTTGTGCAAGCCCACTATACCTAGCCCACTTGAAGACCCTTCCTCCACTAACTAGCATACCTCTAATGACTTCCCAAGATTGCACCTTCTACCTTCGGCTTCACGGCTTCTTTCCATTGCATCACACTAATTGCTTGCTGACCAACCTCATGACATGCCCTACATCCATTCCTGTCCCCAACAACTCATCTCAGTAGACCTGTCCAACATCTTCCCACCAATACACTTCCGGTTTCCAATGCTCTCTCAATACTACTTTTCGGCTCATTTCCACCATTCTGGTGTACTTACAACTCATTTTTAGTCTGCCTTGGTGCACTTCCCTAAAGACACCCACTCTAAATTTCCTCGAACACACTCAGTCATCCCACCAAAATCCAATGGGTTACTCTATCTGCTTGCTTGCACTACCTCATGGCATGCCCTCCATCCAATCTTGCCTGCAACACCACACAACAAAGCACTTCGAACATCCTCCAACAAACCTTCTTCTTGTGCCAAAGCCCATTTTCATACTCTGTTGTGCTGACATCAACTCGCTAACTCAGTTTCGCCCACAACCCTTGTGTACTGGCTTCACCTCCAGACATACCACATGCCTGCACCACTGATCTCATGACACTATCTCCTGGTCTGCCTCTACACCACCAATCCGACTTTCCATCCTATTAGCTCAACCTTGCTTTATTTTCTT
>VDFB02258051.1:0-102665 GCA_007258455.2 Sequoia sempervirens | reverse complement strand
TTGAAACCCTTGCACCAACATTTGCAAAAGTAAAATAAAGTAACAAACTCCATCTAGCAAAGACTTATTGCCTCATCCTGCATACCATCCATATGGACTAATATGTTCAGTTTTGCAAGGAAATAAATATACATGCCTAATTCATATAGTGTAAGAAGGAAGCATCTCAGATCTTCACTCAGTGGATTCATATGAAAGTATGCCATAAAAAGAATACTATTGTACATACAATTAGTCTTCATGGTTTGGTTTCACTAATACAGTTTGATATTGTACCTCTTTTAGGAGTTGGGGTTTACCTTTTTTTGGTAATTCTTTGTATATTTTGTATGACAGCTTGCACTATTTTTCTTTGTAAAGATATTTTCTAGACATGCCATCAATAGTTGTATCTAAATAGGTTGTACTTTGCAATCCAATTGACTAACTTTAGTCATTCATGGAAAAAGAAATCTTTTTTTTTTCTCTAGCTTAAAAGATACCATAATATATGAATAGCTAAAAAAGGAAGTAAAAGGACTTGCTATATTAAAATCAAGATAATATGTTTTAAAGGCTAGTTGTCTACTCTTAGCATTGAGGGTCAGTCCAACTAAATAGATACAATATAAGCATACAGGACCAATCTGCCAATTGGCAAGCAAAACTTCAATATGAACTGTACACACTATATTTCCCAAGACTTTAGATACCTTCATTTAAAGGTTGCAATTTATAGTTTATACAAAACATAACATCTTTCCAAATGTCGCTTGATATTTTTTCCTGGTTCCACTTTCAACAATAATTCTAACTGGTGAAAGGGCTACTAAAATATATTGCTCTTGGTCTGAATTCATTTATCGTCAAAATAAAAAAAATGAAGGAATAAAAGCACTGCAATGACAAACCTTTTAAAATATAGTATATCTCAATAGAGGAGCATTACCATCTGGTAAGATACATTTGATAAAGAACAAACTTGTGGCAAGAGAGGTGTAGATCACTGAGCAAGGGGATGTGAGACTACGATTGCTTATCTATATATTTCATTGGCATTTGTAGGCCTAATGCCATGGTCATTAGATCAATAGTTAAGTAGGTTGGCAGTGTAACAAGTGCATTGACATGGATTGAAGTTGTCCCTATTACAATCAAACAATACAACACATAACAAAAAAAATATTTTAGAATGAAATAAAACACAACCAAAAATCATCTGGTTATGTACATATTAAAAAAAAAACTCATTGAAACCATGACAAGTGACTTACCTCAAGATTCTGCACAAATTGTGTCATGTAGTCAACAATGCTGATGAGAAAAAATGGGCAGAGTTTGCAGAACAAATATTACATAACCCTAACAAAGCATAATTCTTTTTAAAATGAGATGAAGCATAACCATTCTCTCCACAACTGCTGCTTGAATCTATTCACAATAAATAAAAATTAGATCTAAAAATATTGGGGTTTTAGAGATACTAGATTCTTGAGCTGCCTATTCAAAATGATTAAAGACAATGGGTTTGTTCAGTATGAAAAATTGTATCAAGCACTCACTAAAAGGATATAGACACTTTTCTACTCTACAATTGAACTTTTTTCTTATGATGCAATATGTTAACGTGGTTAAACATTTGAATTGTCTTTGCTTATGATAATAAACTCAAACAGGAAAAAGATTTGGCATTGCCCTCTTTCCATTAATTATAAACTCAAATATTAAGTTGTATATACATGTTTTTGTTTCTTGGAATTTTGTTCAAATGTTGGCATATGTAAACAAGAGTATCTAACAGAGATATAGCACTTTCTATCCAGTATTCGCCTTTCTAATCAGTAGACATTTGACATGTTTGAGAGACCCATATAAACCACCAGAAATTTATAACATTGCTTTTATAATTTATTAGGAAGAGGACAATTGGAGTTGCAAAAAAAATTGATATAACACCACGCGCATATACACCAAATGGGTTCATTGTAAAGGATTTTGAAACTATTAAACAATTGCAACCAGTGGCTGTAAAGCCTAATTTCATGACCTCTTGTAGATTCTTCCTCGTACTAAAGTGGGAGCTTTGGAATGGTTTCGGTGCATACAGTTAATGGATTTGTTGTAAAGCATTAAAAAATTTCAAGTCAATGCAGTTATAGCTATGAACTAGACGTTGCAGCCTCACCATTATCCCCAAAAATTGCAACCAATTGAAAATTCTTTACAATAATTTTGTGAGATGTTAAAGTTGTCACACTCTTGTTTGATATGAATGCAGAATGAAGGCAGAGCTAAGTGTAGAAAAACTGTTTGACATAATGTCTCTGTATTTCTCACCTACATGTTATGCAAATGAGTTATTTGACAAAATGCCTCAAAGGAAAAAATCCCAAATACACAGATTTTGACAATGAAAGATATAATTTAGAGGAGGAAAAGATTCGATACTCAAACTTGACAGTGAAATACATGGGGACTAAATTGTAAAGGTTGCAAAGAATAACTCATTTGAGTAGTAAAGGGCACAAAGAATTATTGAAAACACTATCTAAAGTAGACTTTTATCAGAATTTGAAGTTACAAATGCGTTGGTAAACATATATACAAGGTGTCAAAGTAGGGCTAACGATTGTGAACTCTTTGATAAAATTCTTTGAGAACATTCACCTACAGCCAATGCATGCAAACTATTTGACATGGTGTCTCTAAAATTTTCATCTATAGAACATGTTTGCTGGTGAAATGACTTGAAAATGTTTATAGAGGTTGCATGTAAAGTGCTTCACATAAATCCTATTTAGGGATATGAATGGCTCGAGAAAATGTGGCATCATGGACTACAATGATTGTGGAGTACGTAAAGTTGAATGAATAACAATGGAGGAGCTCAGGATTTATTAGTTGCGGGTAACAGTTAAAAGGTTCACTCTAATGCAAATGTTCATCTACTTCCTTGAAAAACTAGCAAATGAATAAATTTTTAATAGAAAGCCATTGGTATTAAATTTTTTGAAGACACAAAACCTTTGTTTGTGCCAATTCTCATGTCTTAAAAAATAGTGTAAAAATTGCATAAATTTTTTTGAGCCCAATGAACTGTGTTACTGTACAATGAGGTTTGAAAACAAAATATCATACAAGATTTTTGAATATATAGGTCACCATTAGAATAAAGACTCCACAAAAACATAGAGACAAAATCTAAGAAACCAGCAAAAACTAGTCAAAATTCAAATCAGATGTCCCTCCAGTGAAGCTTGGGTTATCGGATTTTGTCCTCAATGTTCCAAGTGGCTTCCTGCAAATCTCTGCCAACAGCCAAGGTTAGTGTTCCTTCACTGTTAGTGTGAACAAGAATAGAAGATCTGACATTGAGGGAAATTAAAAAATGACAAGGTAGATATCCCAAAGCAAAAGCTAGTACCCTTCTCGGCTCAAAGCCACATGTTTCTAGAGTGATCATAAAAAGCAATCAATGAAACCTTTAAAATAGGAAGTCTTTAATAGTGTATAAGAGACACCAATAGAGGTGTGAACACCAGTTCATCTTCAAGTCTCAGGTATTAAATTCAACATCTAATAATAATTTTTAATAATAGAGAAAGCTTGCTTTAGGTTCTAGTTCTCATGTTCTTAGTAAGAAAGATAGAAAACATAATAGAAGTTAATGAAGGCCACATTGTAGCATTATAACTTCACAATCCACAACAAATTGATAAAATGTGCCACTGTCAAAACCTTGCGAACGTGTTTCTAATGGTGACCAACAATTTTCATGGAATTATTTGATTGTTTTGGCAGATTCAAATTGTAAGTGCCAAACATCAATACAATTTCATTGTTTAATGTGGGTAATTTCTCAACATAATATTTGATATTTGATATATTAAATCTGGTTTTCCTATCTCTATAGATCGGTCACTTGCAAACAGGAAGGCAATGTGGAAGTGAGAAATTTGTAGTCCCTAAGTCAATTGTGGTCACAGCTAAACATTGGTCTGGAGCTACCTTGTAAAATTGGTATTATACAATGAGGATATACAATGTTTTTGCATTTGTTTTCAGTGTATTCAGATTAATGTGTGGTATTAAAATTTCATCTACTTTTGTATCTGCCTTGTTAGTCCCGGCCCATCTATAGTTGGAGACTAATGTTTTCGGTGCACAAGTTTTGCAATTAATCATTTCTCGGGAGTCAGTTAAAAAGCTTTAACCTATGGTGTGAATGAATTTCGCTATTAAAATGGCATTTTAATTATTTTCGCTAAATTTCCAGATTGGTTGATCCATGTTTTTGCTAGGGTTTCAGGGTTTTTCCATTTACAAATTTTAAAAAGCAATCTTGTCACCAATCAGAAGCCAGCAGAAGGAAAAATTAAAATCAAATCTAATGTTTGAGTTGGTCCAGTGAAGGCGAGGAACAGGGTATCCACGTGGGTTTGATCATGCCTTCTTTAGCAGCATGTTTGACACCTTATAATACAACTTGCTAGGCACATGTACAGGTTAATTTGTTGGGGGTTTTCAGGGTGATTTGGGTGCATTGTTTGTGTTTCCACATTTCACATTCATGCATACCACGACATCCTTTTAACTGGCTCTCAAATGGGCATGAAAAGCTTACTTGGCAGATAGAGGTGAAACTGTGGAGTTTTTACCATTTAGAGGTATGAGATGACTCTTGCAATTAGCTATGATTCAATGTATCTTGTTTCACTTGCATTTTCGACAACTTTCTGCTCAATAAAATCCTTGATTCAATGTATCTTGTTAAATGGAATTTGCACTTGAAAATTTCTTGTTTCACTTGCATTTTCTGTAACTTCCTGTTCAATAAAATATATGGCCCATTCATCTTTAATGTCATCCTATGGATTTTATCAGCATTCCCTGCAAAAGTTAAAGGTTAAATCTTTTGTACTAGATCATGGGCCTGATTCAGGTGAGAGCATACTTTCTTGAGGCATTTTGTTGAACTCATGCCTTTCTGGTTTCATTGATTTGGAGGAATTTACAGATCTCATGCCTTTGTTTATGGATCCACATTTTTCATGCATGTCTAATAGGGCAATTGCAACTATAACATCTGACAAAATCCCTTATCCACTATGCTTTGATGGATGGCCATATCCTGTTCCAAAACTCCTATTTTAGCATACACGTCTACCAAAGCAGTTGTCTTTAAAATAGCCACTTGGTTGTCAATATGTTGAGTTGGTTGAGGGAGATTAAGCTGTAAAAATCCCTTATGTTGTTTCTTGAATGGTTGATAACTACAATTAGTAAATGGGTGCTAAAATTTTCATTTAGCATAGACATTTTCTGAGGGGGATTGAGCTATAAAAATCCCTTATGTTGTTTCTTGAATGGTTGATAATTACAATCAGTAAATGGGTGCTAAACTTTGCATTTAGCATAGAAATTTTCTCTCTTGAATTATTTCCATCATACTCACATCGGAGGTATACATTGATAGCTTGAATTAAGAAACCACTTCTAGGAACACTGGTTATAAGAGATGTTAAAGGGATGAATTTTAATAGTACTGCTTCTGGATTGGTGGGCACTGTAAGAAGCCATTCACAATGTGACTGCCAAGATACCAGTCCTCCTCTCTTAAAGCATATTACTATCAATCCCTGCACCAAAAAGAGTCAATTCAGTTAAAACTTGAACCAAAATAATTCAATAACATTATCACATTGTAATTAGAGCTGCTTTCCTTTCTTGCAGGAATCTTAAGTTCTTAAGTCTTTGTCCATAAAAAACAAAATTCCAATCATATGCCATTATATTGCTGGAATATATAGTTATCCCCATCTTTTCACAAATGGAGTATAAGCCGTAATCATTAATTACCCTATTTACTGGGCAAAAGGAGCTAAGGTTATGTAATTTACATTATATTATATGATTTTGACTCACATCCTTGCTTGATGCAGCTGAAAAGCTGTCCATGTGCAGAGGATTTGGTTGAAAGATATCTCTAAAAGCGTGAGGAACCTGAAGTAAATTAAGCATAAGTCATTGGTCCATAAATATCTCGGCTATAGTAGATGCACGAGACTAACATAATTTGAAATCTAGCATGCCTGAATAAAATTCTTACCCTTTGTTTACTTTCTCTATTTTTTGCATGTAGAGGTGTGAGACTACATGTCCCCGTAAACAACTGATCTATATTTTCTAAATGCCTTTTGAGTTCAGTTGGTGATATAGTTGAGGAATGACTCTACCTTACATATAGAACATCTTGACCTCCTACCATCACATCCACAACTATGTGGGTTCCATAAGTATTAATTAACCGGAGATTAAATCGTCAACCTAATATCAAAATATTTTTTGAATAACATAGACCTAGATAAGATATTCCAAACTGACCTTGCAAGTGTTGCTGTGTCCCAAAAGGCTAGTACTGCCTTCTTTGACTTCTTTGAGAACCAATGGAGACCTTGTAAGGTGTAGACTGTACAGTGAGATGGAGTAGCCATCAAAGGCTAGGTGCTTTGTTTCAGTAGCATCTGTCAACCAAGTCCTCGTGAATCCATACAAGGAATTGAAATGACCAGAAGGGATCCTACCCAATAGAGAGGGTTTCTGATTGAATAGCTCTGACATCTATGAAGAAGAAAAATCATATATATATTTTAAGTTGATGTCTTGTTTCTGACTTAAGCAACTGGATATAAAAAAAAATCTAAAACAATTAATAGCAACTACCATGATTTGTTCGATGGGATTATATTTGCCTTTTTGCCTGGTCCTTTTTCTCTCAATAATTAGGAAGCATGGCATCAAGGACAAAGGATCAGGATAAAAAAATCCTTACTTTCACCTAGGGAAATTCGGATAAAAAGTAGGTACTAAGAAACAAATCTTTGTTATGAACGATAGAGACTACTTGTCATTTTGAGCTCATGAGACTCGGGGCTTAGATAGCACTACACAAGATGTTTGAGTTCAATTCTCATGTTGAGAAACTCTTCAGTAGGGGATACAAGCCAGTATATGGGGGAAGATGATCCTGATGAGATAGGGATTACAAGGTACACCTAATCTTAGAGAGAATCATATTTATGTATGCCATGTGTTTTTTTTATGTTTGAGCAGGTGACAATGGAAAATTAATCTTTTCTTACAGTTTTAGGTGGTAAATTCTCTGGGGGTTTCGATGTAGGAACACTAGGAAATGTAAAATCTGGAGGTATGGGAAAAATTATTTATGTTTAGTTTCATCTGAACAAACTCTTAAATTCTTGTTTTCCTAATGTTTTATTGTTTTTTCCAAAAAGGGCACATGGACATTATCTTTTTTTTGTTTTTAGGTGGCATTTGTACAACAGTTCACATGCCTTGTCTCACCTTCCCCATTTTGCATACATGCCTACATCCACGTAGGGATAGATGGATTTAGGCCCCCTCTTCAACCCCAATCTTCAACTGGGCTTTCTATTTGTCTCTCTTTCTGCGTTTGCTACTTGTTTTGTTTTGTTGTGGGCTAGCTAGGAGAAAATTAGGGAAACAAGACCATTTTGTGCATATCCTACAGTATATTCTAGGGTTGCGTCTCTTCAATGGGGACTACATGACAGGGATGGAATTTCCATTGCAGGAAAGCAACAAGGTTAATTTGCCAGCTATTTTAAGCCCCTATTGCTATTGCCAATGTATTTTTGTTTTTGTCCAATGTCCAACACATTTTAAAATTTTTGGTAATGTTTTCAGCAATAGTTTGTATCATATCTCTCAAAGATTCAAGTTGTTTTTCCTCTTATTCATTTAAAAATTTCATTTATTATATATCTTTGTTCAAATTTCTAGTTTTTATTCTATAGGTATCTTTTCGTTTGTAGGCTATGGTATCCTTTTTGTGCAATGTTTTGTGTCTATACTTTTTTCTTCAAGATTCCAACCCCCGTGCGGCATTTCCAAATCATACTTGTGACCCCCTCTTCGATCGAGCCCCTTTCTGACCCATAGACTACGGCTTCTCCAACTCTTACGAATCCCTCTTCTAGAGTCTGGCTTAGCACATGCACTGCGGAATGGCACACATGTGGCTCATCACACGAGCTCTCCAACTCCAGAGTGTCCCATACCACTCCTTCGCTCCTTCACTCCCATGCTTCGAAACCAACCCATGTTGACTTCCCGAGGAGCTCCAAGCTCTACACCAACTCCCTGGCTTCCATGAGAGATACTTCCAACTCAGGTCGCCACACAACCCTGGCTCACCTACCAACTCAGCTCCACACCCTTGGCACTTGTACACTCCACTTCCTCTGGATCACCCCAGCTCTTTCCCTTGGCTACCACTTCATCCACTTACTTGGACCATGTTGTACCCTATACAGACTTTTGTGGGTTACCTCGAGTCCTCATCCTTGTGTCCCCCATAAGACCTCCAACTACTAACCCGCTCGCCTTGAACTCCTATCTCAACTTGCTCCATCCATCTGAGCTCCCTTGGATTGGCTCCAAGCCACTACATACATGCCTCATTGGTGATCCCTGATCCACATGCCACCACTGCATTATGACCAACTCATGCATACCTCCAAGCCCAGCTCTAACTCCCTGAGTCCTACCTTAGCTCCTGAAACTTAACTCAACTCCTAAGCCATCCCCTCGCTCTGCATTACACCCAAGAACACCCTTGCATCCTTGTCCAATGACTCGCCCCTGCTTGGGCTCTCCACTTGGTCCACATAGCACCCTGATCCGGCCTCCCAAGCCCATCTCAAACTGCCCCCACTATACTAGACGCTGGACTACTTTCCAACTTAGCTCCATCTCATGACTTTGCCTCTACTTCATCCCAAGACTTCACCTAGAAAAACCACTGAGATCCCCTTGGCTCAACCTTCCTTGGCCTTGCTACAACCAACACTCCTTGAGGGGGTGCGCCCAACACACCTCTGATTTACCTACCCATTTGAATACACCCGTACACCCTACTTCTTTTCCTGGCACCCCTGAGACTTGCCCTGCATTCCCAGACTACCTAGAACCAGCTAGGGTCATGACTTGCTCATGGCGTCCCTTAGCTCCTCATCCCCTAGATGAGTCCAACATTTGTCTCCCTTGGTGATATGCATTGGAGGTGACCCATGCTGAGTCCCTAGTTACATCTTCTTCATTGGGTTGGGACTCGTCCCATGCTTTACCTCGCCCATTGTCTGATGAGTTCCAATACTCAGCTCCCTCTGAAAGATGCATTGGAACCAACCCATACTGGCCCTTGCTAATCCACTTCACAAGGGGCAGGACTGTGAGCTCACTAGATAACCTCTCCACTTATGGCCTAGGCAGAGTGACACTTTGTCACCCCTAAGATCCATGAAGAACACCAGCTCCCTTGAGCCTGGTGCTAGGGTTACTTCTTTTTCACCCCTGTAAGGGAAGAGCCTAGAGTCACCCGTTCCATTGGGTTCCTCATCTCAACAGGGACTCCCGGTGTGTGTTCCCAAAACACTGCTCCTAACACACTATGTCAATCATCCTTCAAATGACATACCCCTACTATATAAGTTATTAGTACGAATCCCAGGCAGTGGTAGGATGACATCAAGCTTTCACCTAATTCCCCAATTTCTACCCTTCTAACTTGCACACAACCACAGCTCCCAGCTACGGCCTCCATTGACCCTACACACCCTTTTTGACTAACACTTTGTGCCCAACACTCAACAAACTCCAAGTCACCCCTTGTAGCCTTGCCTCCCTGATACAACCTACAACACGTTCACACCCAATTTCTGATGGGCTGAGCGATGTCCAATCGCTCCGGTAGAGTTACACTCTCCTGCAACCTACCGAGGGGGTCTGCCATGCCTAGCATGACTTGGTGCTTCTCCATGCTCCATGCCTAGCAACTCCATATTACACCATCTACTTCACATGGCTAGCACTCCACACCTAGCACTTACTGCCATCCAACTGCACCAACACTCAAAATGAGCTCATGGGCGGGCTCGGCTTGGTGTGTCCTAAATTGAACACTTGAACCAAGAGCACCTGACTTGACACTAGCTTGGGCTTGGTGAGCTCAGCCCCATCAAATGCATACACCCCCTTACATTCTCCCCCACTCAAAAATAGGCAACGCCCTTGACGCCGGACCATTTGGCTCAAGGCATCCTTTCTCGCTCCCAAACATTGGAGACCTACCTTGAAGGACTCGAACCTTCTGCTGCACCATTTCTGACTCTGCCATACTTGATGCATCCAATGTCCCAGACACTGGGTCAAACTTTTGTTGCGAGTCCCAGACTCCAAGCAACACTGCAAGACCTCATTGAATTGACTTCCACATTGAGTTGTTCCTTATTCTGAACCACTGAGTTTTGTGTTCTCCGTCCTAGAAAACTGCATTGTTGCACTTTCACCTTGGCCCAAGCTGACTTCAGTCCAAGCCCTACTTCACCAAATTCTCAACTTAGCACCAAAAATCTTGGCTCTACCACATTACATGGCACTGAACCTAGTTTTGAAGCCCTGTTCCACCATGAAACCACATGAACACTTCACTCACACTCACTCAGTTCCATTCATCTTCCAACTTCCACTGCCCAAGGTACCAAACTTGACATCTGCTGAAAGAACTGGCTGCTTGAACCCTGTTGTGCAAGCCCACTATACCTAGCCCACTTGAAGACCCTTCCTCCACTAACTAGCATACCTCTAATGACTTCCCAAGATTGCACCTTCTACCTTCGGCTTCACGGCTTCTTTCCATTGCATCACACTAATTGCTTGCTGACCAACCTCATGACATGCCCTACATCCATTCCTGTCCCCAACAACTCATCTCAGTAGACCTGTCCAACATCTTCCCACCAATACACTTCCGGTTTCCAATGCTCTCTCAATACTACTTTTCGGCTCATTTCCACCATTCTGGTGTACTTACAACTCATTTTTAGTCTGCCTTGGTGCACTTCCCTAAAGACACCCACTCTAAATTGCCTCGAACACACTCGGTCATCCCACCAAAATCCAATGGGTTACTCTATCTGCTTGCTTGCACTACCTCATGGCATGCCCTCCATCCAATCTTGCCTGCAACACCACACAACAAAGCACTTCCAACATCCTCCAACAAACCTTCTTCTTGTGCCAAAGCCCATTTTCATACTCTGTTGTGCTGACATCAACTCGCTAACTCAGTTTCGCCCACAACCCTTGTGTACTGGCTTCACCTCCAGACATACCACATGCCTGCACCACTGATCTCATGACACTATCTCCTGGTCTGCCTCTGCACCACCAATCCGACTTGCCATCCTATTAGCTCAACCTTGCTTTATTTTCTTGGTGTGACTCGGCCTCAACTTAGTTCCTGGTCTAACTTGCCACTTCAATTTTTCCTTGGATCAGTCTCGGACCAGATCCTACACCCTAAGCTCTTCCTTGTGCAGGCCTCCCCATTACCTTCACTACTCAGGTCCAATCTGATACCCTGGTCTTACATGCCTTTGCAATACGCTACTCTATGAAACTTGGCCTCAAGAGTAGACCTCTGCAACCTTGACAATGCCATCTGATACTCCTCGGATGCACATCCCTGATATGCTCCTACTCCTTTAACTGATCCCACCAACTATGATCTAGTTGTGAGAATTCAATTCCCACTTTGAAGCCCTTTCATAGTGTTCAAAAATAACATGGCGTTGATAGAATGTGACTTAGCAATGGTAATGTTGAGTGAGGTGGCATGATGAGTAAACAAATTGATCATATTTTGACAAGATGACAAATTGAATGTATTTCTTTCATAGTTTTGAGAGTTGACTGGTCATTTTACAGGTTTAAGGAAAATCAGATGCGGAAAACAATTCTCCTAACGTCAATGCCTCAGGAAAGAATGTAGATACACTTTAAAATTTACAATTACAGTCCAATTAAGATGCACTAAGAAACAGACAACAGAAACAAAGTATTTGACAATCACACATGAACACCAAATATACGTGGGAAAATCCTTACGGGAGAAAAACCCACCACACCAAGAGAAATCACTTTGTATTACAGTAATGAAATTACATACAAATTCCAGACTTATCTTTTTGGTGTCATTATATAGCAGAATTCACCATTAACATTCTTGTACAAGAATCTTCACATTACAGTCCACATAATTCATCCACTGATACATTCACTCAACAACCTGTTGAACCAACCAATCAATTACAAACTATAATCACAGAGTATATCCATGTCAAAATCTATTTGTAGAACTTCCTCACAAAATCGTCACAACTGACTGTCTTCCAACTATTCCCATTCGGCTCCTCCTATTCGTCCACAAGACTCCACATAGGATGGTCTTACTCAGTCAACAGAATTCACAATGTACTGGCATCTTGGTGAGACACTAACAGTGTCTCACTGATGCCACATAGACTTCATATCGATGTCGCCAAGAAACTCTGTTATTGCTAAGACGTTCTATCGAGCTCCATGAGTTACACCGAATCACTAAGCAGTCACCTAGACCTATCGCATTCTCCAGGAGACCATAGCGAGTCACCAAAGGTATACCAAAGACACAAGTCATATCGAGCTCCAAAGGATAGTCAGCAAGACATACTGATATCGCCAAGAGGTTTCTCTAAGACATAAAGGTTACCCCGAAATGTTCACCCATCACCAAGACATTTCCCTTTGCTGAGAGAACATACTGATCTCCATATGTTACCTCAAAGACTCTTCATCATCGGCAAGACTCATCAAAGTTGTTGGGACTTCTTATCGAGACCTTCGTGTTCCACCGATGACAAACATTCACCAAGAGCTACACCAAAGACTTCAAAAGATGTTCCTATCGGTGAGACCTTCAGCATTCGCTGAGATGTCTTCCCAGGATCCTTGAGTTACCCCGATAGCCATCTGTCTCCAAGAGTTATACTGAGGAACGTATTGATGTTTCCCTGTCGGCATGACCTTCTCCATTCGCTGGGACTTCTTAGTGAGAACCCTTAGCTATCTCGAAGCCCATGGTCGCCAAGAGTCTCCCCGAAATACGATTGAATGGCCTGTCGGCCAGAGGTCTCCTAAGCACTATGAGGTCATAATGAACACACTATGTCACAGCGATAGACTCCACAATGCAACCTTTCGGCAAGATATTTGCAAGGTCACAGCAACTTGTACAAACCAAAATGAATCAAGCTGCTAGTTGGCCAGACAATGAAGATGTCACACTGACTTGTCTCTAATGGAGGTTTCAGCCTGTATAGTTTGAGGCACATATTTCCAACAATCTCCTACTTGACGAAGATCATATAGGCACCTCTAGAGCACAAATAAGACTTACTGGAAATCATGGGCACTAAGGCCCATTGAACTAGCACACCATCTGAACTTGTATGTGCTCATTGGCTTCATCAATGAATCTGCAACATTCTCCAGAGTATCAACCTTTTCCAAACTGACCTTTCCATCCTCAACCATATCTCGTACAAAGTGGTACTATACATCAATATGTTTCATCTTGGCATGGAAAGTAGGGTTCTTTGCTAGAAAAATTGCACTCTGACTGTCACAGAAAATAGTTATTTCACCTGCATCAAAACCAATGTTAGAACACAAACATTTCAACCAAACTGCTTCTTTACAAGCATGAGTAGCTGCCATGTATTCAGCCTCTGTAGTGGATAAAGCAACTACAGCCTGCCGCTTGCTCATCCAACTCACTGCACCACAATTCATCATGAATATATATCCACTGGTGGATCTCATGATGTCAATGTCCCCTGCCCAATCAGAATCTACATAACCTCGAATGCTAAGAGTCCTCTGTAATTCAACCGAATTCCCATGGTAACACAAAGCGAAATCTGAAGTACCCTTCAAATATCTAAACACTCTCTTCACAGCATCCCAATGCATTCTGCCTAGATTAGCCATAAATCGACTAAGTACTCCCATTGCTTGGGCAATGTCTGGCCTTGTACAAACCATTGCATACATAAGACTACCTATTGCACTAGCATACGGTGTGCTGGTCATGTCCTCCATCTCAGTGGGAGATTTTGGACAGTCCTCAATAGATAGCTTCATTCCCTGCATGACTGGAACCACTAGCTGTTTGCAATCATTCATACAAAATCTCTCAAGAATAGTTCTGATATACATACTCTAACTGAGCCATAGTTTTCTATTCTTCCTGTCCCTGGTTATCTCCATCCCCAGAATATACCTTGCTACACCAAGATCCTTCATTTCAAACTTAGCAGACAACTGAGACTTAAGATCAGAAATCATTAGCTTGCTATTTCCTATGAACAACATATCATCAACATAAAGAGCAATAACAAGTACTTGATCACTTTCAGCTTTATAATATACGCAATGATCAGATTTTGATCTCACAAATCCCAAAGACAATACAAAAGTATCAAATTTCAGGTACCACATTCTAGGTGACTGCTTTAACCCATACATAGACTTCTTTAATTTGCATACCTAGTTTTTCTTTACCTTTCTCAACAAAATGCTCAAGCTGGGACATATAGATTTCTTCTTCAAGATCACCATGAAGAAACACTATCTTCACATCCATCTGTTCGACCTCTAAGTCATAAGCTGCTGCAAGTGACAAAAGAAATCTAATGGACATCAGCTTTGCTATAGGAGAAAATATTTCCCCATAATCGATTCCCTCTACTTGGGAATAACCCTTTGCAACCAGTCTTGCCTTGTACTTTTCTATATTGCCATCTAGACCAATATTTTTCTTAAATACCCATTTGCAGCCAACAACCTTTCTACCTTTAGGCAAGGGCACCAGACTCCAAGTTTGATTCTTATCTAAAGATGCCATCTCTTCTTCCATGGCTTCCAACCAAGAATCTGAATCAAACATTTTAAATGCCTTTTTCACAGTCCTAGGCTCATCAGTACTAGAAATCAAAGCATAGGCACAAGTAGAATCAATCAATGAGAACCCATACCTATCTGGTTGTTTTCTTTCTCAAGTTGACCTCCTCACTTGCTGAGGCTGAGGTTCTTCTTCTTCAGAACTTTTAGAACTACTCGAGCTCTCCTCAATTTCAGGTACATTTTGAATTTCCAATTCCTCTTTCTCAGGTGTAGGAGGAATTAATGCTACATCCTTATTTTTATCTGACTTTGTCTCTGACTGCAGATCCAAGGTGGAAGGTTTCAGCTCATGAAAGATTATGCTTCTGTTGTACAAAACCTTCTCCGTATCAAGATTCCAAAGCTTGTATCCCTTTATGACAACACTATAGCCAATAAAAATACATTTGACACCCTTGTTCTCCAGTTTAGATTTTTTTACATCTGACACATGAGCATATGCCTCACAACCAAAAACACGAACATGTCTAAGTGAGGGCTTCTTACCAGACCACGCTTCCAAAGGTGTTTTCTCAACAAGAGCAGAATTTGGAGACCAATTAATTAAATAACATGTAGTAGATACAGCCTCAGCCCAAAATTTCTCCTCCAAGCCAGCACTACTGAGCATACTTCGTGCTCTCTCCATCACTGTCCTATTGAACCTTTCAGCAACTCCATTCTACTGTGGAGTATAAGGTGTAGTCTTATATCTTTTGATTCCATGGTCTTTACAGTATCTTTCAAATTCATCAGAACAGAATTCATCGCCATTATCAGTCAATCATTTTATCTTTCTACCAGTCTAATTTTCAACAAGGTTCTTAAATTCCTTAAATCGACTAAACACGTTTGATTTACTTTTCAAAAAATAAACAAATTCTCTTCTTGAATAATCATCAATGAACAACACATAGTATCTTGACTTAGATAAAGAAGGAACATCCACTAGACCAAATACATCCAAATGAATATAATCTTACAAACCAAAAGATTTATGAGGACTGGAATAAAATGAAACATGGTGTTGCTTTCCATATATACAGTGTTCACAGAATTCAAATTCAAGATTACAATCTTCAAGCCCCTCAACTAGGTTTTTGTTCTTCAAGGTTTTTAAACCTTTTTCTCCTATGTGGCCTAACCTATGATGCCAAAGCATAGTCTTCTCTGCAGGAAGTTTTACTTCCATAGAGTTTACAAAATTAGGGATATTTCCCTCTTTACCTCAATGAGCAGCTTTCAGTGACTTTCCAGAGACACTATTACATTGAACAGCCTATGCATCCAGCTTGTACAGGGTACCAATTCGAGCACCTCTAGTTAGCACCATTGAACCTTTAGTCATCTTGAAGCCATTTCCAGAGAACGTAACTTGTACACCAATATCATTTAGCATACTTATAGACAATAGATTTCGAGCTAGACCTGGTATGTGCATAACATTATTTATTCCCTTTACTTTGCCATTAGGGAATTGTATCCTGACTCTTCCACGGCCAACAATCTCCAAAGTTGAATCACTCGCCAAGTACACCTTTCCACCATCGTATTCTTCATACTTTGTAAACCACTCTCTATGAGATGTCATGTGGAACGATGCTCCAGAATCAATCAACCAGACATCATATAATGCCTGTGTAGCCAAGGCTGCAATGAAGGCGTCACCATCACTATGAGAAGAACCATTATCAAAAGAGCCCTTCTTCTTCTTTTTCTCCTCTTTACAATCCCTTTGGACATGACCAGGTTGCCCATAGTTCCAACACTTCACCTTGGACTTCTTGCCAGGAAACTTTGATCTCCCTTTTGATTTTGATTTTGATTTCTTGTCCTTCTTCTTGCCTTTCTCCTTCGGTCTTCCTCTGACAGCAAGAGTTTCCTTCACCATCTCAGAAGATTTCCTTCTCATCTCTTCTGAAAGCAAAGATGCAACAATATCTTCCATCTTGAAATTGGATGTTGTACTCCTAATCGCCATCACCAGATGATCCCATGAGTCTGGCAAAGAACATAATAGAAGCATACAACGATCCTCTTCTTCAGTCTTCACACCAACAAATGTCAATTGAGCAAGTAGCATGTTAAATGCGTTCAAATGATCAGCCATAGACCCTCCTTCCTGCATTCTCAACGAGTACAACTTCTTCCTCAGGAATAGTTTATTCACCAAGGACTTCCCTTGATAAATAGATGCCAGTCTCTTCCACAAAGAAGATGCAGTCTTCTCCTCATGCACATTCAGAAGCACTGAGTCTTCCAAACAGAGCCTTATCAGCCCCTTAGACTTCCTATCTACAAGGTCCCAATCTTCTTGCTTCATGCCTGTAGGTTTCACTCTAGCCACAACAATCCAAAGATCACAGTCAACAAGAAGATCCTCCATCTTGAGTTTCCACAACTCAAAGTTACTGCCATTGAATTTCTCTATTTCAAACTTTCCAGATGTACTAGCCATCTTAAATTGTAATTAGAAATTGAAAAACTCTACAAGACTCCCACTGAAAAGAATTGACACAATAAACCCAATGTACCCACAAGGATAACACAACTGGGCAGGCTCTGATACCACTTGTAAGGAAAATCAATGCGAAAAACAATTCTCCTAACATCAATGCCTCAGGAAAGAATGTAGATACACTTTAAAATTTACAATTACAGTTCAATTAAGATGCACTAAGAAACAGACAACAGAAACAAAGTATTTGACAATCACACATGAACACCAGATATACGTGGGAAAACCCTTACAGGAGAAAAACCCACCACACCAAGAGAAATCACTTTGTATTACAGTAATGAAATTACATACAAATTCCAGACTTATCTTTTTGGTGTCATTATACAGCAACATTCACCATTAACATTCTTGTACAGGAATCTTCACGTTACAGTCCACAGAATTCATCCACTGATACAATCACTCAACAACCTGTTGAACCAACCAACTGATTACAAACTGTAATCACAGAGTATATCCATGCCAAAATTTGTCTGTAGAACTTCCTCACAGAACCGTCACAACTAACTGTCTTCCAATTCTTCCCATTCAGATCCTCCTATTTGTCCACGAGACTCCACATAGGATGGTCTTACTTGGTCAACAGAATTTGCAATGTACTAGCATCTCGGTGAGACACTAATAGTGTCTCACCAATGCCACATAGACTTCATATTGATATCGCCAAGAGATGTTGTTATTGCTAAGACGTTCTATCGAGCTCCATGAATTACACTGAATCACCAAGCAGTCGCCCAGACCTATCACATTCGCCAGGAGACCATAGCGAGTCACCAAAGATATACTGAAGACACAAGTCACATTGAGCTCCAAAGGATAGTCGGCAAGACATACCAATATCGCCAAGAGGCTCCTAGACATAAAGGTTACCCCGAAGTGTTCACCCATCACCAAGACATTTCCCTTCACTGAGAGAACATACTGATCTCCATATGTTACCCCGAAGACTCTTCATCATCGGCAAGACTCATCAAAGTCGCTAGGACTTCTTACCGAGACCTTTGTGTTCCACCGATGACAAACATTCGCCAAGAGCTACACCGAAGACTTCAAAAGATGTTCCTGTCAGTGAGACCTTCAGCGTTCATTGAGATGTCTTCCTGGGATCCTTGAGTTACCCCGATAGCCATATGTCGCCAAGAGTTATACCGAGGAACATATGGATGTTTCCCCATCGGCATGACCTTCTCCATTCGCTGGGACTTCTTAGTGAGAACCCTTAGCTATCCCGAAGCCCATGGTTGCCAAGAGTCTCCCCGAAATACGATTGAATGGCCTGTCAGCCAGAGGTCTCCTGAGCGCTATGAGGTTATAACAAGTACACTATGTCACAGCAATAGACTCCACAATGCAACCTTTCGACAAGACATTTGCAAGGTCACAACGACCTGTACAAACCAGAATGAATCAAGCTGCTAGTCGACCATACAATGAAGATGTCACACCGACTTGTCTCTAATGGAGGTTTCAGCCTGTATAGTTTGAGGCACATATTTCCAACAACAGGTATGTTTCAGGTGCTTTTATTTTAGATGCTTTGTTCTATAGGGTTTTATTCAATCTATGAGCTCTTTTTAAAGTATTGTTGTCATTCTTTGAAGTAACTTTTTAAAGTATTGTTGTCATTCTTCAGAGTAAAGTTATTATAAAAGTTCATCATGGTTAGCATAATACATGTACGTTTTCTCTTTATCAAAATAACTACTAATTTGCTAAAATCTAAAATGAAAATATTATTGACCCAATATATACTAGAGCCAACTATGTGTTGATGCTAAATCCAACTATGTGTTGATGTCTAGTATCAATTGACATGGCACCACCCAATGCCATGAGTACTATTTGTTGTTTGAGATTGTTATAGGCTCTCATTCTAGGACAAACTTGGTATGTACTTTAGCCAGTTTTATGCTGAAATCATTTTGCGCATCCTTGGAATCATGTCTAATGTCTTGGAGAATTCCAATCATTTTTCATGTGGCTGTTGAAGTTCTGTTTCTCTTGTAAGTGACATTTAATGCTATTGGAATTGTATTCCTTACATGTCTACATCAATTACTTATATAGTTTTCTTGAATGCTTCACAAATAAATCCACTATGATAGATATTATATGTTACCGGTATGCAGCTAAGGGCCTGTAATGAGCAAAACAATGGAGAGACTTGATGTCTCTTGCCATCTTATAGACTCTTGTGGGGGATCTTTGTGTATTTGTCAGCCATGTTATATTCATGGTTTTAAAAATGGTATAAAATTATAAATTAAAAGTCATATGTGCATCTTTAAAAAGTGTCTTGGACAATATTTCTGCATATGTGTTTGAAATTGTTTAGTGTTTGTCTATCTTTTGTGATTAAATTTCTTGCATCATACAATCTATTTTTTTTGCAGCTAATTATTGACAGAGAATCTAAAAATGCATGAGGATTTGCATTAGTATTGTTGAACCTGACTGTGAAAATGAAACTAATAATTGTTTGATCTGTCATATATGGTTACTTTGCAAAAAAATCTTTGATGTCTTCGATCTACTTATTGTAGATATCAAATGTGGAGTTGTCATCCTCTCTGAATTTCAGAATTCAAGCTCAAAAGATGAAGCTTGTAGAAGTTGAGCGTCTCACACTATCCAAAACCTCTATGATTCTCTAGACATCCATGTTGGTAAGAGCTACTCTATTATGTTCTGGTTACTGCTAATCAACCACCTCAGTCCACATTTCAAAGCTTGGGTTATATGTTTATCATTCACAGTTACAATTTTGTTGGACCAAATGATAAAGCACAATTTCCTTGCATCTTGCACCTATATTTAAGCTTTATGTTTATTGGCACCTATATTTATATATGCAGTGTCCTATCTAAAATTGGTGCTTCCACTCTGAAACTTTCTATTGCATGATTTGGTTTAAAACCAAACAACACTTCTTTGCCTAGAGGAGCTGCAATAATCAATTTTTAAGATGGCATATGCTCCTCATGAAAAAAAACCATCAGCAAGTGTTCATTAGTCACTTACTTTTCATTTTTCAAATCCATATTGTCGACAATGGAGCCCTTCCATGTCTCCTTCCACTTCTATGGTTGATAGCAAATGCAGAGTTTGACATAAAAAGAAAATTAGAGTTTGTATCTGGGAAATTGAGCCTGTGGCAACCCCCTTTTTTGTATCATTTTTCCAATATGATGTGGTTACTTTGACTAGTGCGACAATATTGCTAAAGAGTTTAGGGCATTTTCACTGTGCCACAAAGATTTAGCAGTAACTCATCGATTCCTATTTTAGTTGTAGTCATAAGCATCAATTTGGCTAAAAGAGAGAAAGGTATGTAGCGACTTCTCTGCTAGCACCTATGTGTAGATGAAGTTAACTAATTTTACTATTCCTGTTACACTTGTTTTTTGGAAATTTCTAAATCCTTTTCAACAAATACATAGTGAGCATATCTAGCACCCATTGTAAGCCCGAGACCACATTTCATTAATGCAATTTGGTGGAAGTATTCATGTGTAACACAGCTAGTGTGATTAGAAATAATATTTTGTATGGTAAGGAACATGCAACTGAGATAGAGGTGATTGAGCCAGTGATGGCTGCTAATGCCCATGGATTTATATCGACACCCAGTACAAATTACAGGCAACAGATGAAAGAAAATCAATGAATTTGTATTGATATTATCTAACTCCAAGTTACACTTCATACCGTGTGGAAGTCTCTTTATTCAACTGATCATTAACTCTCACAATGTTATCTATATGAAAATTTGAGCATATGTGATTTACACAAAATTCTAATTATAAGAAAATAATTATAGAATCATTACATATTCTACTCGTGAACTTAGTATTTTATAACTGTTTTAATCACATTATGAAGTAAATAAACCAGCATACAAAAGGTAGATTCGATTCAAATTACAGAGGGAAAATTCATGTTGAGGGGCCTTTTTCGTGACTCAGAGTATTCCTTTTTCTGTCTGAAGAGTCCATATGTTTGTGTCTTAGGGCCCTATGCTATAGCAGATTGCTTTCTGACTGCATAACACTGTTCTCCCTACAAACAGACCTGCTTAAGGCAGGGACTCCAGCTCATGCAGAGCACTTGTTTTGCTTGGTTTCAGCATGAAGGGTAACAAATCTAAACAAATTAAAGAGGATGCCAGAGAGTGGGATAAAGAGATTGGCTTTGCCTTAAGACAAGTTTTCTATTATGATAAGGATGCCTTTTTAGAAACTTCTATTTTCCCTATTTTTGGGCGGTTTGCTTGTTGTTTTTTTCCCTAACAAACCCTTTTTGTTTCCGTCCCAACCACCATGGCTTGGTTTTGGGTAGTTAGTTTTCTGTTTTATTCCTCAAATCTCTTTTTGGATAAGAATGAGGAAACAAAGCTAACATGTCTCCTTTGATCTCACTCCTTCGTGCAAGTTGCATGACTTATTCTTCTCATTGTTTATATGAATGAGATGATTCAAATGCCACTTACTTGTATACAAAACACTTGGGACCACATTTTTGTATTTCTTTTCCTCCAGAGAAGAAAAAATGTGTGTTTCAAATTTACCGAGTGAGAATCTCGTGGAGTCTTCATAACAGTAAAATCCTTAGATCTTGTGTGCTTTGTCTTTTAATGGTTTATTGTTCATGTATTTAGTGTTTTCTGGTTTCATAGTTTGTGGGGCTATTTTCGGAGAACCAATCCTTCATTTCATAGATAGCAACATAATTGTTTCAAATAAAATAAAACATAACAAAAATGTTAGAAACTAAATGAACCAAAACCAATCTTCCTATGGCTTGCTTCAATCTATTCACAGGAAATGAAATCTGAAAATATTAGAGTTTTAGGGCTTACTTAGACTCTTGAGCTCAAGAGAAGACATTAGGCCTGAGTTGGCAGAGATTTTTGAAAAAATAAGGCAGACATTACAATTTCATCAACTCACGATAGAGATTTCTGAAAAAATAAGGCAAACATTACAATTTCATCCACTCACTCGAATGCAAAGAGAACCAACCAAATAGTTTGCTACCAGTTACCTATTTGTAGTCATTTACGAAAAATAACAGTATGGTGGAAGTCCAATTATCTGAGGCAATCAACAATGCCGATGAAGAAAACTCAGCAATACACTAACAATCTGACCCCAATAAACCCCCAAGAACAAAAAAATACATTTGACTTCATTTAACGCCTATCTGCACATTTGCATTAAATCTATGCAACAAAAAAATGGTACTTTCTATTTGGTGTATAAAAAAATTTTACGTGCCCACGAGCTTATAAAAGCTATAGTCACAGTTTATGTCTGATGGCTTCTTAGACACCACACTTCCGTATCCAAAAACACAGAAGTAGACCGAAAATAGACAATGCTCTTGTTCACCATTTTCTTTACCTCCACTTTGGTTTTCCATTCTCTACACCCAACATTGGATGAGTGCACAAAATTTTACATTCGCCAAGAAAAACCTACAAATTTCCAAAACATAAATAACAGTTCCGTTTCAAGATATCTTTTGAAGATTCACCAACAATTCACCATGCCCATGACATGTAATATAGCCATCGCCACTTATCAAGACATGCAAGGGAAAGAGCCCTTAGAACATATGCATCACAGCCCTGGAAAGCACTGTATCAACCCTGCAATAGAATGAACCAAGGAGCATTAGGAGATTGATTAACAACTGGAGAAAGGGAGAAATAGAAATCTGGGTTGAAGAGGAGGCCTAAAGCCATCTGTCCCTTACTGCAAAATGTGGAAGCAATATACTGCCATGCACCCTGTTCCAGGTCATGTGCCCTTCCTAGAAAAACCAGAAAAAACATTAGGGAAACATACGTTATACTTTGCCCTCTTCCATTGATTGGACAAGTTCTTCAAAATTATTTGAAATTATTTCTGCGAAAAATAAACCCCAGCAAATTCGCCCATGACCAACCGAGAGGCAGATAATTGGCAAATATAAATGTAGGAAAAAAAAATGAATTCAAAACTTTGGCTTAACTTTGCCTTATATCTTTGGCTTCATTCCCAACGCACATATTAATATGTCTTATGCTCAACTGAAAACATTAGTCTATGCCTTTAAAGGCAGGGACTAATAAGTGATTAAAAATATTTTAGTTCCTCCAAATATGGAGGATGTGGTTAGCCATGTGATTTGTGTTGCTTCAAGCAATGGTGGGAATTTCCTCAAATCATTACCTTGTCTCTCAATTTGGAGTTTGGATGACTCTTATTTTAATAATCAATATACTAAGGATGTAGAAAGATTTTTTGAAGATTCCTCTTATTAAAATTGGCTTCTTCATAGGGACACTAAGATTGATGACAAAGGAATCACTAATTCTTTGAAAAAGCTTTGATTCTTTCATTTTTTGTTTGCTCATATTGTAACATTTTTTCCATGCTTCTTGTTGTCTCCTTGGTTTAGCCCAACACATTAGCTTTGAGGAGTGCTCCCATACCTCCTACTTTTTTAATGATTAGTTAAGTAATATATCTTTGGAATTTTTTTTCACATCCCACATAGTCAAGCATGGATATGGGTAACACAATAGGAAAACAGGACGAGAGACGATGCATTTAGTGAGGCATGACACCCCTGCAATTTTCCTATAATGTCACATGAAGGTATGGGTGTCCCTTATTTTGCATGAGAAGATTGTAGGATGTGGAAAAGATATGGCATGCAGAGGAAAATCGACTCACGACCCACCATAAAAACATGATTTTAGGTGGTCTGAGAGACATATTTTTCCCTCAAGACGTGAGTAGCAGAGGTCAACAAAGGGTATGACATGAAGAGAGGGCAATAAAAATCGTGCAGGAAGAAGAGAATGGCGTGAGGGAGAGATAATAGAGAAGTTTTCCAGCTAGGAATGAAGGACAATGCACATAGGGAAATAGACTCATAACCTTCCATAAATCTGCAATTTTGGGCTTCATTTTGGGAAGAAAAGGTAGATGGAAGGTGTGAATGGAGGTGTTTGGGTTTGAGGCAAGTTGCAGAGGTGTTTAGAAGTTGGGAAAGCGATTGTAGAAATATTTCTTCAAGCTTTGTTCACCTTAAAACACTTCTTCAGTGTGACTAGAAATCGAAGTGTTATTTCATACAAAGGGCATAGTAAATAGCATATCTTCTATTTCATGGAAAAAATCGGTGCTCATCAGTTGGAGATTAAACTGTGTAGAAAATGTGGGTGTTAGACATAGGGGAATTGGCCTTTGTGATCCTTTATACAGGTAAGTTCATATGACTTTGAAAAATTACCATTATTTATGGGAAATTTTAGCTGAGTTTCTTTTATGAGAATTGTTCCATGAGGCTCAAATTCTCTTGATAATATTTTCTTTTGCCGTCTAATTTACAATCACTCTACTTGCAATGATTGTTAATGACCATATCTCTTGATCAACCCGCGATTGGCTCAACAACCTTTCTCATGAACTCTGCTCATTCCCAACTTCTCACTCTGCAACTTTCTTAACAGTCATTGGATGTTATACAAGTTTTATTGAAGCTAATAATTCATAGATAATAGACTAGAGAATTTTCTTACTTTTGATTTAAATTTGGACTACGTACCCATAAAAGAGAATGGAAGGAAACAATAATGTGAGCCCTTCAGACGAACAACAAATGGAGGTTTCCCCTTCATGATAGATTATCCCACTATTTATGTAAACATGTTTATATAATATATTTATGATAAAAGGGAAAGTAACAAACTCTCTTTTTTTTGGGATTGAATAAATTGTTTTTTATGTGGCATGTTTTTGATATCCAATAATTTTTTTATCCAGAGCATAGTTTTTGTGAATTATAAATAAGAAATTTGAGATATATATAGTTAAGGAATATATTTATTACCAATCTCAGTAATTATGTGAAATCTATCATTTCACTGTGGTTTTTTTTAATGATAGACTACACGATTTTGCTAATTTATGAATAAATTGAAAAATAGTAAACATAATGATCTTTACCACCCTTAGAATTTATAGGCCTAGTTCATATTTTAAAGATAACTATATGGCTAACCATAATCACCATAACCACCACATTTGCAAAGCTTGAGTAGAGTTCAATAAAGGATTTTTTTTTACTTTGATTTAGATTTGGACTACATACTCATAAAATGTATCCTAATCAATAGGGTAAGAGGTAGGGTTCCATGTGATATGACCTTGAAGGAGTCCAAGGAACCCCCCTTGCAAAGTAAGGAGACTAGTCATTTGAGATGGAATTACCCCAAGCTTAACTAGTCAAACCATTTAAGCAACCATATATTTAAGTCCTTTTACACTTAAGAAAAAATATAGTGACAAAAATGCTTATTGGATTTTTAACACAATAGACAATTAAGATCTAGGTGAATTGATTCCTCTCTTGAAAGGAGACTTCACAATCTCCCCAAGGTTTTAGGACTACCAAGTCTTGGGTCTATGGGACTCAACTAGTGATAGATGAGATGTTATTGTAAGTGTGGAATAAGTAATGAGTAAAATAACAAACAACACTTCTTAACAAGACATTATATCAAAAGAACTAGCAATTAAACTAGTTAAAAATAAGAAAACTCTTGAAAGCGTCTCGTTGTTCCCTATCTCCAAAGATTTATTAAATCACCGAGGGCTCTCAGATTTGGTAAGCATTGTGATTGTTAAAATGCCAATCTAGACAATGAAATAATTATGATTATGATGCTCAATTTGTATGATTTTATTTCTAAGTGCAATGATGAAATGCTTATGATGCAAATGACATAAAATAGATAAATGAATCTACTATAAACTATGATGAATCTAAATGGAATGCCATGATTATGATTCTACTGATTGCTATGCGATTCTATTGCTAAATGATAATTTTGCTAAATGCTTGAATGCTTGATATGCTATTTCTACAGAGTAATATTGCACATAGTTGGGATCCATTTCCTACTTTAGAAGGTTGTATGTATAGATTCATGGCAGCACATTTGTGAAGGGGTAGTACAACAAAGGTCTGGATTTGATCTGGAGGATTGAATGGTGAGAGATGAAGAAGCATGAGCTGATCATGGGGATTGTTCCTCCCCAGAAAAACATTTTGCCAGAGGATAGGAAGAATCAGAGGAAAGAGATTGACAAATTGATTTCCAATTTGTCTCCACAGCTTTCCCATGAATGCCAGTCAAATTAAATTAGATGTTTTATATCTAATTTGTTAGGTGAGTGAATAAATGAAATTGCCTTTATTTGAATATTTTGATTTATTCAAATTAGCAAAAGGGAATAATTAATTTAATAAAACAAACTATAGAAATTTATTTATTAAATAAATATAGAAGAGATATGATAATTAAATAACAAAGTATTTAAACTTTTTTATTTAATTAAGATAAAATTATGTGATTAAAATAGAATAAATGAATAAATATAGAAGAAATAATAATGATAATAATTACATAAAACAAAGTATTTAAATTTGTTTATTTAATTAAGAGGAAATAATATGATAAAAATAGAAGAATTAAAAGTGAACTATATAAATAAATATTTCTATTTATTTATTAAGTAGATGAATTTAAGGTTAATTAATCAAATAAATCATATTTAATTAATTATATTCTCTAGACCATTTTTAGGTGTATACATTTTGCCCCTCTTTGAAGTGATGTGTTTACACATTGCTTCAAAGAAAATTTTGTTGTTGCTGTTAGTACTGATGAAAAATTTTCAATATGCCTCAAACATTGATTTTCAGGTGATGATGAATATATGCCCCATCGGGAGATAAATTGATGAATTTTTATTTTTGTGGGATTTTTCAAATTTTTATGATTTTTATGATTTTCAGATGATTTTTGATGATTGGATAAGGATTTGATGATGAAATAATTTAACTCCCGACAAATAGTTTGAAAAATGCCCCTATGATGATTTTTGAATTAATCCTCCAGTAAATAAATTAAATAAATCCCATAAAAATCCTTTTAATTAACCTTTAAAATGTTAAAAAGGGATAAATTTGAATTCAATTGTGCATTTGGAGTTTGAAGAACTTGAGAGTGAGAGTAAATTAGCAATTTTGGAGCAAGATGTCAATCCCTTACCACACTTACTGATTTGAGCGCATGCATCGTAATAACTGCCCAACCACTTACGGACTTCCGGTATGTACTCATGAACCTCCTCGTTATTCGTGTTTTCTCATTTTTTGCTCCTATTTTTTATTTTTAAGTTTTTCAATTCTTTTAGCGCATCTAAGGCCCACAGTAGCACTTTGACTTTTTGTTTTAGCGATTTCGATGAAATAGCACCTAGGATAGATTCTGTAGCACTTTGATTCTCTGTTTTAGTGCTTTGACCCTATAGATTAGTGCTTTGACCTCCCAGAATAGCACATCTGTTGAAATGGTGCTTTGATGTCATGAAATGGCACATTTACCTCCTGAAATGGCACATATGATGAATTAGCACTTTGAGCACCTGTTTTAGCACATAGAGGTATTTTAATGGCGCTTTTGATTTTGTGGCACATAAAACACTGATTTAGCACATTCAAGTTAGATTGATGTAGTTTGTCAATTTTATCCTTGATTTTCTCGATTTCAATCATGTCAGCTGTTGGTTTGATATGATTGATGATCTCAATAAAGTAGATGATGTTCAACCTAATGATAGGCGAGGTCTAATGATTGATTGATGATAATTATCCTCATGATAGGCGAGGAATAATTATAGTTTGTTTGATATACCTCATGATAAGTGAGGTTGATTTGATTAATTGACCTCATGATAGGTGAGGTACAATTGTAAGATTGATGATTGACCTCATGATAGGTGAGGTTCGATGATGCTTACTCACAAGATTTGATCAAAATTCTCACCAAGACCTTATTAGAATTGATAGGATAATTGATGTTTGATGATTTGACAAAGAGTACTAAATTTGAACATTTCATGATGATAGGAGGCTTTGATGAACCTTCAGATTCGAGAGCAGTTTCCTCAGACATTTGATTTGATACCACAGCTAGCACAACCCAAGATGACAGTTATTACACGTGGTTTGTCCTCTTTATTAGATATGCCCCAGATTAGGATTAATCAGGGTCTCCTGACAGCCCTAGCAAAGAGGTGGCATAGTGAGCATAATACTTTCCACCTTCCTACTGGTGAGATGACAGTCAACCCTGAGGATGTCTGGTGGATTCTACGGATACTAGTTGTTGGTGACATTGTAGTTTATGATTCTTCAGAGTAGGGCAGGACTGATGCTCTCCATAGAATATTTCAGGATGATTCCATTTCTGGATATTGGATTCCATGGCGTGAGATGGTGGATGCTTATGCCACCCTACTTACAGTTCTTGTTGGTTTCATTGGAGGGTTCCTTTGTCTTGATCGCAGGTCAAAGGGACTTTTTGTTGGTTGGGGCCATGTGTTGGAGAGCATGATTATGCATGGTACGAGATATGCTTGGGGCATGTGTATGCTTTCCCATCTATATCATGATTTGCATTCGGTTTTCTACCTTGGAGGTCGCAGCTTGTCATCAAGAGTTACTCTACTATAGGTGTGGGGGTGGGAGCATATAGTTGTTATGCATCCAGTGACAGTTAGACAGAGACCCACCATGCTGCCATATGTGCATAGATATATAGGTCATCTTACTTAGCCTATACTAGGTAAGTTAGATCATTGGAGGAGAGTATTGGATGATATAGAGGCTATTACATGGCAGCCTTATCTAGATTGTGAGCAGTGGGATGATGATGATGTATAGTTGTCTTTTCTTTGCCAGCCGATGATGTTGATTGGTCAGACTCGTTGGGTGTTAGAGAGATTTTTGTTTAGACGAGTGCTCAGATAGTATGGTATTGTTTAGGGTATTCCCCAGGGTGTTCCCCATTATGCTTGGCGTTAGGTAGATTCCACTGATTGGGGACTAGGTCTTTCATATGATGTCATTGTTCAAGAGTATCAAGCTCTACAACCTCTAGTTTGGGGTATCCGTCCTGATATTATTGAGCCACCTGTTACAACTAATTATGTAGAGTATCTAGTTCTACATCCTTTTCCACGGATTACCATTCCTGATGAGCCAGTACCACTACCTGTTCAAGAGGAGGTTGTTGTTGTACATGGTCGCCGACAGAGAAGAGAGGAGGTTGGTGAGGAGGAGGTGGAGGATGTCGAGGATAGTTGTGATGAGGAGGGAAGTGGTGAGGATGAGGATAGCAGTGATGATGATGAGGGGTATGGGGGTGGTGGAGATAGGGGTGGAGATGATGGAGGAGATGTTGGTGGAGGACTAGGTGTAGCTAGTGGGTCAGGTGGAGCTAGTGGATTAGTGCCAGTTTTGGATGTCAGATACATCATGGTGCCTCGTAAGAGGTGATCACTAATAGCTCCTACAGAGCAACATGTGTGGATTGGTGTACCCTCCCAACAACAGCAGACGTAGATTGCAAACCTATAGGTGCAGGTGCAAACCTTACAAGATCAGTTGGTTCAAGCTCAGGGTCTCTTATTATAGAAACTGACTCAGATGCAGGAACATGCCCAGTCTCATGCACAGGCTCTTGCTCAGGTATAGGGATAGTTGGCAGCTACTGAGACACATATTACCTCTTTGATAGCCGAGAGAGATGCCACTAGACGAGCTGCAAAGCAGGCACAATCGACCGCCGAGAGATTGTAGAGATTGGCAGATGGTACCATTGTAGCAGATTATATGTAAGAGTTTGTCCATGTTGGTCAGGAGGTAAAGTACTATAGAGGTAAATTCTATGATGTCGTTCCTTCAGAGAAGAGAGTGAGTTATGTGCAGTCTTGATCTAGTAGGTCCCAGTTGAGGATTGTGAGTAGAGGTGTGACACAGCCTCTCCCAAGAGACCCAAGAGATCCTGGTACATCTGGTGGTGGAGGGACTGGTCCCAAAATTCCTACACCATCTAGAGCTAGCAGCACATAGCTTCATGATTGTACCTTATGTTGTATTTTGAAATGCAATATACACTCCAATTATTTTGATTTACAACCATTTTTGATGATATATCTCTCTTTATTTCAGACATCACTGTATACTTGACATTATGATTTTGAGACCTATATGATATGTAGTGGATTTTATCAATCTATTACGTGTTCTATATGATTTTATGATGGATGCATTTATTTTCTATATTATATATGCCATGTGATGATCCTTATATTATGATGATATGGATGAAATTTATAATCATGATGACATGCTTATGATTTATGATGCTCTATCTATGATGTGTAAATATGATTATGTGCATAATGATGATGTATGGATGCATGATGTATGTAGTATTTACATGGATTAAATAGATGTATGATGTGTATTTCCAAATTATATGATAATGTGCCTATATGCATGATAATGGATATGATGTTTTAATGCTATATGACGTGCGATGTAAATGAGATATGTGCACTTTTATTCTTGTGATATATTTTAAATGACAATACATGATGTAATGAATATAATGGTATGTTGACTGAATGATATAATGAATGGACGTACGATATGGAAATGTAATCACATGATATTGTGGATGTTTTTGATAGTTTTCTCATGTAGTTTTATGATGTGTGATATAAAAAATATGATATGATCAATGCAATTTATTTGATTCAAATATATGAATGATGAAATGATAATTAAATGCTTTTTAATATATGCAATGAAAATTATTATGCAACTATATGATAATGATGATGTTTTTGTTAATGTCAAGTATACTCAATCCCTTATGAGAAAAGATATCATCATTTTTGAATCCTTTACCAGATTTTGTAACAAACACTCTACAGATGCAAAACTATCATGAATGCAATTTATTTTACTATGCAAATCTACATGCAAACATTGGCATCTTAACAGTCCATTTATTGTGCTTTGTATCATCATAGAGCTTTAAAATGTTGAAAGTGAGTACATGCATCGAAGGTATAATTTAGACCATAATGACCTGAGTACTGCTTCCATGATTATTGATATTGCAAGTGAACACAAGCATCTAGGTATAATTAAACTAAGATAACTTGAACATTTCTTGCGTAAACAAACAAGAATCAATCATTTTTTTATGTGAATTATGAATGTCATCAATGATACTTTGTAGAGCACGTCTTGTGACAATTCACATAATAATAATGATTAACTCACAGACATCAGAAAAAGAAAATGGCATTCTCCTTCCTAGCTTCTCTAGTTCAATACATCATCAAGTTGCTCCAAAGAAATGATAACAAAGATCAAAGTACAACTATTGAACCTTTGCCCAAAGTATTTCAACCATTATTCAAATTAGATCATCCATTTTGATTTCAATTTTCTAATGTTTTTGGATTTTGATATAATATGGATGTTTGATGTGTTCTCGATGGTGATTGATGTTCAATGTTGGGTTGTGTTTTGATCATTGTTTTTGCTACATTTGTTTTCCTGCTATTTATCCATTTGGTTAAGCTCAAATTTTATTGCCCACAATGAGGTTAGGATTTTCCCCCAAGCTAGGGTGAGACATGACCACTCTGTAATGAAATGATAATGGATGAAAAATTGATGGTGAAAGTGAATGACCATGACATACCTCTAATAGATGGAAAATCTAGTTCAAATCACAAGTAGCGCTTGTTTCCAGGTTTTCACTACATGTTTTTATTGCACTTTTTGTCTTTATGATTTTTTTTGTATTTTTCCCTTTTTTTGATTTTTTTTCCTATCACCAAGATGCATGTTTGCCAGGTTTTCATCAAGGTAACCATTTTTTAGAACTTGAACCATGCACTAGGTGATTCAGGTGTAGAAATTTCTGAGATGGATACTGTTGATTGGTTCATCAAATAGATCCCCTTCGGGTGTAGACAATTGATAGGCTCTCGATCCATAAACTGATACGATGATAAAGGGAACTAGCCAATTAGGTTCAAACTTCCCTTTCTTTTCTCTGTCCTATTGATTTCTAGGGTTTTCCTTTAGAACCAAGTCACCAACCTGAAAGACTCTAGGATTTACCCTGTGATTGTAGCTTCTGGACATTCTCTATTGGTATGCCATCAAATGATTCACAGCTTGTTGACGATGTTCATCCAATAGTTCTAATTCTTGAAGTCTAGAGACCCTATAATCCTCATCTGTAATGACACTACTGAATTTGACACCATTTTCTGACAGACGTTTGTCGGTCGTTCAACAAAGCTTTGTTGGAAAAGCGACGAAATGAAAAAAATATTTTTGTCGCTGTTTTTTTGTCAAAAGGCCAATGACAAATTAAACATTGAAATAATGGCATAGATTCATCAGTCGTCGGCATCAAAAAATGACTTGGATGTTCATCAGAATATTGACGAAAACTTCGTGTATCCACCGACGAATTACACCAAAAGTTTGTTGCCATTTCGACGAAATGGGCAAGGAGTAGCGTTGAAACAACAACAAAAGTTCATCACCATTTCGATGAAATGGGCAAGGAGTAGCTTCGAAACAACAACTAAAGTTTGTCACCATTTCGACGAAATGGGCAAGGAGTAGCATCAAAACAACACCAAAAGTTCATCAAAATTGTGACGAAATGGGAAAGGAGTTACGACGAAGCCTTTGTCAGACCTTTTTGGTGATTCGTCGGTGGTTTTCGTCGAAATTGCAATGAAACAATGTAATTTTTTTTTTAAATATTGGTTGAAATGTACCATCGCGGAGACTGATGACGAATCATACATATAGATTGCAAGATGCATAGATGCATAGAAAAAGCGTTACACTTGAGATGATTGATCATACATACAGACTACAAGATGCATAGAAAAAGCATTACGCTTGAGAACAACCAAGGGCTAACAAGGGAAGGAGTTAAGAAATGTCTGGATTGAAGAGAAAATGTGTAGGGAAAATGTTGAGCAGTGTCAAGAGAACAGATCTTGTAGAACATATTCTTGACCTAATCAAGCTCTTGAACAACTTAAACAAAATTAAAATACTAACACATACATGAGACATGTAATGAACTTCCAATGCCTGTTATCTTTTTCATTGATGCAGAGGTAGGTAAAGAAGAAATAATTATAATTGTAACACTATTCATAGTCCAGTAAATTATGTTCATAATTTGTGTTCAATGGACCTTAGTTTTATCATTATACTACCCATCTAATACCATATTTTAATCCAAGGTTCAACTATCTTAGATCTAAAAATGCACCTTCAATTAACCATTTAAAGTACTATAAAATAAGGTAAGACTTTTACTTGAGAAAGATTGGGTACACTTGTAGGATTAAAGTTCTCACAATCATCAGGATTTATTGGCACACAGACACAACCTGCAACATATGAAGTAATGGATGACTACAAGTTAGTGAAATGGTCCTTAATATGTGAGTGGTTTGCAAATTGGTTGGTAGAAAATAAGGTTACAAACAGATCTACATGAAAAATTATGAGGACAATCTATTGTAATCATCAAAATAGATGAAAAGTGCAAAGGAAAGAGCCGAGCTACATCTCTAGAGCTTAAAAAAAAAACATGCAAGAAACATAAAAAAAGAAGAACAAACCAGTTTTTGGATGAATACAAAATGGTGCCTTCAACAAGTGATTCATATGTTTTCACACCTGAGACAGGACATTAAAGGGAGATGGATTATTAGCAAGGAAAGCCATTGGTAGGAGTGGTGGTGGTGGTTGATTAATGATAGGTTGGGGTTGCTGAATGGGAACCGCCTCAGGGATGGGTATGGCTTCAACTTCTAGAAGTGAAGATGCAGATGATACTGGTGAAGGGATGGGTGATGATGATTCTCCCCTTTCTCGAGTCCTCCTTGACCTAGTGGGGAACTGTAATTCCTGTAAATCCTCCTCTCCTGGGGTAGATCTGGTATTTCTTCTATATCTCTCTAGAGAGATGGTGTTTAGGAAACGATCCAGTGTGCTCATTCAAGCCCTCCTTCTAGTGCCAATCTATTGATGGTGTTTTCTGCACAACAACTTAGACAGAAAATTATATTCTATCTCTCTTGAAAGGTAATCTTAAACAACAAATTTCTGAAAATCACCCCAAGGTCTCTCGGGTGTCAGGTCATGACAATGCATAAACAACTCAGATAATATGTGAAAAATGTTGGTAATCACAATTAGACCTTATTACAAGCAAACTGTATCACTCCAATTTGTCAAATTTTGCAATATTATGATCTTAAATCCTAGATCTAACCAAATAATAAAGAAACAACAAAAGATGAGGGTGCAAGAGATGTAATGAAAACTAAACTATTTCTAGGATGAACAATGCAAATGATAAATTCCTGGAATGGACCAATCTCAAATAACCAATTCCTGCTTAACCCACAATGCAATATCACAAGAAAGGTGCAATCTTCTAAGGCATGTAGATTTTCAAATCATAGACATTCATCCACAATTGAACTAAGCACAAATAGATGTATGGTCCAGGTTGACTTCACCAGCCTACTACAATCAGATAGTTATTGAGAGTATAGACCAGAGATTGCTACAAACATTCCAAGCATGAAACCATGAGCACTATTCACCAAACTGATCTAGTTCTAAATTTAACATCAAATCTTATGTCTTCAAGCAATTTCAAAAGATGGAACAACAGGAACCATGCAAGATAAACTAACACAAAGGAATTCACCAGAGAAACCACAATGCCTTCAATTGTATTAGATCACCAAAATGTAGCAACAATTCCACTGTTCTGTGTACAACATTTGCTCCAAAGAACTAATTACTATCTCTACTACAAAATGCTCTAGCTCTTCCTTAATCTAACTTGTCTCTATTATCTGTCTAACTAACTCCTTACAAATGAGGCACAAATGCCATTTATAGAGAATCCTCAAACATGTCGGCCTAGCCAAACATTTACAAAATAGCCAAAACAAGTCGGCCTCAGGAATTTCAAAATAAGGCACACATTAAATGCTAATACATCATTAAGGTCGGCCAAAACACATTCCCCAATGCAGCTCGGATCAACAGATACCCTATAATAATAGGGAAGCACAAATCTCCAAGTTGACATTAATTGTCGCCTCCCTTATCTTCGTTCTGATCCAACGATTCATGAACCTTCAAAAACACTTTATCCAACTCAGCAACAGGTGGCAAGGGTAGGATTCTGAGCCGACATTCAATTGATCCAATTCTTCCTTTGACCGCTTAACTGTTGTATCCCAGTCACCCTTATATGCTAAGTACTTATCCACCATAGCCAGATAAGTAGCTGCATCATCCAATTGGTGCCCTGTCATAGAGTTTTCAACATCAGGGGCATAGACATCATGCCACCATTCCCTTAACTACTCCAAACTCAGATATTTAGGAGCGATCTTCCTCCTGCCAGTCATTATTTCAAAGAAAGCAATGCATCCATCATAAACATTGGTTAAATCACCATCCATCTGCTTCTTCTTGTTTATAGATCTTCTTGATGGCTTTATGTCAGATTTGCAAGGCTTCAAACCACACCCAAGGCTCATTAACCCTAGATGAAGGAAGGATTCCATCAGTAACCAGTTGATCCTTACCATACTCCATGATTGCTTTAGTTTTCTGCAATAAGAGATCAGCGTCCTCCTTATCCTGAGATAAAACATGATCTAATAAATCTTTAGCCCTTATTGCATCTTTTCCAGTTGAAAGGATTTCCTTTATTGCATCATCTCCTTTAGTCTGTACCTCCTTCAACCAATCTATTGTAGCCATGGTAGAAGCTTTCATCTTTTCTATTTCAGAGATGGTCTCCTTTGGCAAGAAACCAGCAGTAGCAGAAGAGGATGGGTGAAAAGATTGCAAAGGCTTCATTAAATCTTCTAGACACTTCCTTAGCCTTTCATTTTCCTTCTTTAGCTCATGTTTGGATTGTGTTTCCTTCCTCAATCTTCCAATGATCACTGCACTAGACCCTTCATATTCTTCAATGTCTTGTTCCATAGAAGCAGGCCCAAGATTGATAGACTGTACATTATAATCCTTCTCGGTGACCTCATCTCTACTTTTATCAACTATAGGGGTAGCAATATGAATAACCCTGTTACTATCCTCATCTCTTTCAATCTTCGAAACCACCTTGGCTACCTTCTTCTTCTTACCCTTTCCAATCTTAGCCAACATCTCATCCCAGTTGAGAGGAGTGTCCTCAACAATGACCTGCTTTCTTCTAATCTCCTTATCTAGCCAATACAAAACAGCAGGATCCACCCGGATTTCATCCTTCTTGACCTCTTCATGCTGATGCAACGTCTCATCCTTTTCTTTTTCAGGAGATTGATCACCTTTGCTTTCCAGTTTTGGTTCCTCTTCTTGTAGGGGTGATGGAGTCTTAGCATGAACATCCTCCTTCTCAGGGGATCCGTTATCTTTACTACTCATAGGAGAATCCTCATATTGTACCAACGGAGAAGGATGCACTTCTACATGTCCTTCCTCAAATGCAACAGTTGCACCATAAAGTTCTCCCTCCTTAAATGGTTTCGCTTCTTCACTAGTCTCGTGCTCTTCATGAGTTGTCTACTCAGGCATAACCGATGGAGGAGAGGTACCTTTCTATTGTTCTACAGTGGATGCCATTGGAAGAGGATCTATTTTTTGCATGGTATCCTTGGGAGATGGAGTTCTTGACCTTCTTGAATAGACCCTGGTTTTCTCTCCTGAACTCTCCACATCAACCACATGAGGATCCACCTTATCCTTAGGAGCTTCCTGACCTTTCTTCTTAGAAACCCTGGTTGTCCTTGCCCTTTTTGGCTATGGAGGAGCATCTTCTTTCTCTGCTTTCTCAAGTTCCTCCTCTTCAGAAGACTTTCCTATTTTTACAGTATGGCTTCTCTTCTTTCCCCTAGGTTTTCTTTTCTTTTCAGGCTCACTCTCCTTAGGGCCTCTGATTTTAATCTTGAAAGGTGAGTGCACCTTAGCTTTGCCTGCAGAATCATCTTCACTGGACTCCTCTGAAGTGGAATGAGCATTCAAATTTCCCATCAGATTGAAGGTACAGGGTACCTTTACACTTTCCAATTCCCATACTTTATGTTTTAGCCAGCACTTGGTAGATTTCATAATAGGAGCCATTAACTCCTCCAGTTTAGTTATTTCTTTTTCTGACCAATTTATTTCTCCAATGGGTCTGTCCTTGACTGACTCATATGCATGATCCTGGACTAAATTTCCATCATCTTCCAACTGATCAGGAATTAACTTGACATTGTACATTCTGATCACATCAGCTGGAAGCCTAGAATATCTTTTTTTTCTTACCTCAAATTCATCATTGTTGTTCGCCCAGTAGTCCTCCAGATCATCCTTTATGGTGATATTCTTTGGTAGCTTTCTTCTGGGCTTCACCAGTTATATCAAAGTTCGCCCTCTTAGAATGGAAAGAGAACCCATAACTACTCAATTCCACTCCTGATGCATGAGCCGATTGAATTGAAGGGCAAGCCTCAGCTATACCAATTTTCAAAGGAAAATCCCCACCGAACCCTGTCTTGTGCTTTTCTCTTTTAACAACGGCATCAAAATCACATATCTGTCGGGTAACCTCCAGAAGTATGACATGGTCGGTAGGATATCTAGACAATCTGTATGGAGTAGTTGGGCATCCATCGATCCTGATATAGGAGAAGGTAGGGAATTGTATAAACCAAGCTCCATATTTCTTGATCAGCTCCTTGGCTCCATCAGAGATTCTCACATGCTCTGTGTTTTGAAGTAACCTAGTAATATGCATAGTGAATGCATCATTTGATCTTCTATAATTTGAATTCCCTAGGTGCAACTCAAGATACACCTCATAAATGACATCCTGTCCAAATGTTCCTTTTGGATTCAATCCCCTGTATGGATAGAATCTGGCGAGTACATATATCACATAAGATGACATGGTGAACTTCTTGGTTTCAAGCACATCTCTCATCTGCCTGTCAATCATTGCACTGATAATTCCTGCCCAATGATAATTAATTCCTTGCTCAATCTTGCTTATAACATGCACCATCCAACTCTCCAACACCCCAACACTCTTCAAGCCGGCCACCCTACTCAACAATGTGATAGCATCATATATATCCTGCCTGAACTTGACCCTGTGTAACTGCTTACGCAGTTTGGAGAAATGAGATTTTGGCTTTTCCAGCCAGGAATTGATCATCTGCTGAGCTTTGGTAGGTTCATCTTCATAGTAAGTTCTGGCCAAATCCATATCTAGGGCACACACACATGGTAAGTCTGGCATATCAAATGCTTGGGCAATAGAAACCGGATTAAAATTTTCCAACACCCTTCCATCAGTGTTGACAATCCTTTGTGTATCAAAATCATAGTGTCGGGCACATTCCAATATCAACTCGTAGCATTGAACTACAGGAGGAAATCCGGCCACATGAGCCAGTCTGGACTTCACCATCCCCTTGGTCAGGACTGATAAATCTTGTTAAGCTGCCCTTTCTTTGAACTCTTCATATCTCCATGCTCCTACATTAGTGTCTGAGACCTCTAACCAAACTGAAGCTATCTTACTATCAGGCAACTGACATTTCACATCTAGCCTTAACCTTTCTACATCTGTCACCGAAGATCCCTCTGTGTCTCCCCTGGCCTTTCCTGCCGCTGCTTTGCTTGATTCAGCCTACATCCACAAAAGAACCTCATAAGAATCCAATTATTATCCATATCTCAATCAAAGGTTGGCTTTGAAACCACATGAAATCATTAAGATCAATCACTAATCATCAATCTTGAAAACTGGGAAAACGAAGCAATCCAAAAAAAAAAGTAATCCAGGAAAATCCAGTTGGGACGGAATTCGAAGAAATGCGACCCAGACGGACTCCTACTGCCAAGACATCATTCATCAAATAAATCATCAATACGGACAAAAGAGATGCATAATTACCATGATATTGATTCATTTAGCAACAAGAAATCATCATCTAACTTTTGGTTCATCATTTCAATTTCAAAAATCAAAACGAAATGAAACCAGGCAGAAAACCAAAAAAATCCGGGTGGTTCAGATTTCCGCGAACAGCCCGAAATTCTGGGAGTTCATCATACATCAGGAAAATGGAAGAATCCAGGAAAATCCGGGTGCGTAGAAATTCCGCGAACACCTTGGAAATCCGACGACCATTCAACGCACAGACCATTAACCGAGTAATCACACAAATTTCCCTATTTGGATTACACAACGATAAACTTGACTCTAACAAGCCAAATTTTGATTGTACATGGATTTAATTCCCAAAAACTCTCAAATGATTGATACCTGCAACGAAATAATGATGCCCTAAATTTGACTGTCAAGCCTTCGCCATGAGAGCTAGGGCAAACTTGAAATCAGACACGAATCTTCAAAGTTATGAAACTAGGGCACGCTGGGATCTCAAATGATGCGGATAAGGTTGAGCAAGACACAGGATGAGAAGATCATTACGACTCCACCAAATTTAAGAAATCTGGGCAAACATGTCAAAACCCTAATCTTTACAACATATAGCAGACTACACGCCAACAAGGCAAGGCCCTAACAGAAAAACCTAGCCACAGGGGTATACCCGACACTCGATTGATAAACGAAGGGATGCACAGTGCGGATGATAAGACCCATGGAAGGGTGAGTTCAAACCCTAATTCGATAAATACATGGTCATGAAAATAAACAAGGGCTGACCCAAATAACCACCAATAAACAACTTGAAAGATTCGATCAAAGCGCAAACAAGAGGAAAAGTCAACAATGGCCTACCATGGATCAACTCTGAATGAAACTCGAGCCCAAAGAAGTCACTGTGAATTAGGGAGCCCTAGCAACGTAAATATCAACATAGATGTCCAAGGAATCCATGTGCAAGCAAACCAAATCCACCGAATAAAGCTCAAAATGAATAAACTCAAGCGCTAGAGCAGATGGAAAATGAATAATGATATCATGGAAAGCACTAAAAGCCTTTAAATTCGCTTACATTCGTGCCAGAGAAAATGTACCTCAAGCATTAATGGCCGATAAGACATATTGACGAAATCCGGAAACCCGAGCTCAAAACGGAAAACCAGAAAAAACCGAGCCAAACGGACTATCCGAGTGAGCACGAATTCTGCAGATAACACACCCTTCAGGATTCCGACGCAGTCCAGGAAAATTCGGGTGACCCAGAAAATCCCAAATTCATCAAAAAACCTGAACTTTGGAAATTCCAACAGCGACCAGATGATGGACCAGGACCCGGGAGAATCCGGGTGAACCGAAAAATCCTGGAACTAGGGCAAAACCTGGACTTCCATTAAAAACCAAGTTTGATCAATTCAACCTTCAGGGTAAGACCAAGGCAAGCAAGACCAACATCTCAAGACCTTGAAAAGACAAATCCAATAAAAACCAAAGGTCCAAGAGAGATCCGAAATCAAAAAGAGGGTCCCTACTCCAAGTGGGGCGTGTGTGCAAAATTGCACAACAAGATGGACTGTGCATAGTGGTGGGATAAGCATCGATACTTGCCTTTCAGTCCATAGACACAATATTTGATCAAAGGGACTATTTATAGAGTTCATATCATTGAGAGAAACCTACCAGAAAGTGTGCTCTAGTAGTTTGGTGAGGTTCAGGATGTGTCGCAGGGCAAAGCGGAGTTTGTTTGATCTTTGAGGGAGGTTCTTCTATGGGGTCCCCAGATTCCTATAGCGACAATGGAGGCAGACATAGATGCACTGCAACCAATACAATGGGGATGGAGGGGTGGAGTTGTGGATGTCAAGTTGATAGATGCGTATGATGCCTGGTGGACATAGCATAGGCTTGTGCCATATATAGATCCTGATCAGCCAACACTTCTAGAGTGTCGAGGGATAGGCTAGTGAGGTCAGTGTGGTGGCAAGGGAGGTGGTAGAGGCAATAGTGGTGATGGAAATGATGGGAGAGGAGGAGGTGGGATGTTCAATAGGGTTGATGAGGCGGCAGAGGCTTGGGCAGAGATTTTTCATCCATCCATGAGGGTGAGAGGGAGGGAGAGGATGTTGCCATGTTGGAGGCAGGTGGAGGGGTGGAGGCAATCACTATGGAGGTAGTTGCAGAGGAGTTAGTTGGGGAGGAGGCCATCAGAGAGGAGGCCATTGGAGAGGAGGAGGTTGTGGGTGAGGAGGTCAAGTTGGATGCCCTTGATCTATTATAGGCAAGATATCAGGATGTAAATGATGATCCTAAGGAGGAGATGGGGGATCAAGAGAGAGATCCAAGACTAGATTGTTGAGGAGTGGGATATTAATAATGGGGAGAGGCCACGGTGGGAGGAGAAGGGTCCCATAGATCAGTAGTTGGTTGATTTGTAGGCCAGGATAGAGGCTTTGGAGGAGAGAGTTAGATTTGTGATGGTGGAGAGAGACAAGATACAGATGGAGAGGGATAGCACCTACTTGGAGAGAGATAAGGCAATGGCCTAGAGATAGGAGATGAAGCAGAGATTTGTGGAGTTTACAGCTCTTTGCACTAGACCAATTGTAGTTATGGCTTGGGAGTTGGTTAAGGATGGTGATAGAGAGAGATATTACAAAGATTTGTATGAGCAGGAGGTACCTCCTGAGAGATGGGCTCCTAGTGCTTCTCAGGTGCTTAGTAGTAGATCACATAGCACGTCATCCCATAGAAAATCCTAGAGCACTGGTGGTGTCCTAGGACCTCACAGGTCAAGATCTTATGATAGGCCACCTTCTGCATAGCGATCATCAACATCCCACTGTCAGTCACCTCCTCATTCTCCTCATTGGAGTACTGGGAGTTTAGACTAGGGACATGTTTTATATTTGTCAACATTGTATTTTGATTATAGAGCCTACGAGCTCCATTTTGAGAGATACATTATGACATTGTACTGTGACACTTTTTTGAGATATATATATATATATATATATCATTTTTGGCAGAGATTATATGATACACAGTTCTTTATATGATATGTAGTCTTCTATTATGCATTTGTTATGGATGCCAATGTTTACTTTATGATGTTAATGTAGCTTGATGTTATGTTGATTCTATATGATGATGTATGCATCTACTTTTATGGTATTAAGGATGTCATGTATGGATTCTATGTTTATGATTATGAGATGCAATGTGATTTATGTATTTACAGTGCCATGTGAATGTATTTATTGTGAGAATATGATATGATGTTTATGATAGTGAAATCATGTTATGTCATGGACTCCTAGATGTGATGGATGTCTATATATATTTTTTGTTTTCAAATGCAGCATATATGTATGATTTAATATGCATATATGTATGACAATTTCTAAATGATTTTTTGAACATCAATGCATATGTAGGATGCTTTATTTATTTATTTATTTATTTTTGTGTGTCATAGGACTATCATAATGCAAGAAAGAAGAAATTTTAGCACAAAAGATCTGGATGTTATTGTTATCAATCTTCAATATTTTGCTAAAACATAATAAGCCTTGCATTAAATAATCATTGGGCATTAAATGATACAAATGGACAACAAACACCATGATATGAGATAGACCATGGTGTGCAAGGTCATCCACCTACTAAAAATAGACAGTCGCAAACAAGGAATGTCCTAACTCATACTAAGAGAAAAGTTGCCCTAGTCTTTTTTTCAAGACAAACCACAAACAACAATCAAATTAAAGATGAGTCATGAGACAACATTGCTCCTCTAAATCCTTCATGGGACATCCTCGAGGAAGCTAGTAACCTAAGTCAAACACAAATCCAAAAGATAGTCGACAAATAGTAGTCAAAGAAAAAGAGTCCCAATACATCCTTGCTTCTCTAAATCCTTCATGGGACATCCTCGAGAAAGCTAGTAACCGAACTCAAAGACAAAGCCAAATGAAAAGATAAGACAAAACAAGCCATAATTTCAACATCCAATAAAAATATTTTCCAAAATTTGATATGTTTGTTGTTTAATTGTCTAAGAGATTGATAAGATGATTTTTTGATAAAGCTAGCTTTTAGGAATGACACATACCGTATAAGACGTTGAGTCTGGTTTCAATCATGTGACTATCTGTATAAGGCAATGATAAATCCTAGTTTCAGAAATGACACATACCGTATAAGATGTTGAGTCTAGTTTCGATCCTGTGGCCACCTATATAAGGCAATGATGATTGTTTGCCTAAATGACCATGTCTATTTTCAGGAAGGACACATCCTGTATAAGACATAGGCTGATTATTTTTGTTATTGCTTTAATAATTTGTTTGTTTGACTTGATGACCTTGTTGACTTGTTTTTCTTGTTGATGCATGACTTGTCTTGATGTTCTGACAATTGTTTGTATTTGATGACCATGTCTGACTTATTTTGACTGACACGAAAAACCCTAAACGATTGACCCAGTGCGGCCTCGGGGGCTCATCAATTGATGGCCTTGCCTATGCTATACACACAGAGACCTTGTAGTTCAACCAGACTTTGACTGACAAGACTAACTAAAAAAGATTTGATTTATTTAAAGATATCTGACATGTGTGATAGTGAATGTGACGAACCCTAATGGACTAACCTAGTGCAACCTTGGGGGTTCATCGATTGATGGCCTTTCCTATGTTATACATGCAGAGACTTTGTAGTTTGACATGACCATTGACTTTGTTTTATTTACAAAGGACCAAGCCATGATTTTATATAGACAAACCTAAAAGATTGACTTAATGCCTCGGGGGTACATTGATAGATGGCCATGCCTACATCTAGTTGCAGAGGCAGCGTAGTTCAAAAATGACAAAGACTGATTGGTGCGACTAACTCAAACTCTATTTTTTTGGATTTTTTTCACATGTTTTGATTTTTTTGTCTTTTTGAAGTCTTTTTATGTTTTCAGATTTTTTCGATGGTTGTACACCCTCATAATAGCCATTGTAAGAACCAAATGACGTAAGTCAAGTGCCTACCCCCAGTCAGGTATAAGACCAATTTATTATGAATAGAATGGAATGGGGATACAGAGTGTGCTCAATGTCAATTGTTCCAAGTTATGGAAAAGACAACCATTTATTATGAGTTGTATGTACAGGGAAGTTAGATTGGAATGATGGTAGAAAATGAAGTAGAGTTGACTACACATGGCACCTTTTTGCCAATTTTTCACCATGGTACTTATCCAAAAGTCACCAAAGTGGTTTTCACTATTGGACGAATTATTTCTCTTTACTATTTTCTTCATTTTTCACTTTTTTTATCTTTCCAAGATGCCTATTTGCTAGGTTTTCACCTAGGTAACAATTTTTTTTTGCATTTTCTTTGCATTTTTGATGATTAAGACAAGGCTCTCAAAAGCTATGTGTAGAATTGCTTCAAATGAAGGCTATTGATTGGCATTGATAGTGGTTTTCCTTTAGGGGTGGAGAGCTAGTATGCTCCTAATCCAAAGGCTTTTGTGACAATATAGGGTCCTAGCCATTTTGGCTCAAAATTTCTTAGTTTTTCTCTTTCTACTTGATTCTTTGGATTTTCCATTAAGACCAAGTCACCAATGTCAAAATGTCAATTCAAGACTTTCTTGTTATTGCTACGATAAAGATTATTTTGATATGCTTAGAGGTGATCTAGTGCCTTTTGTCTTCATTCATCCAAGAACTCTAGCTCACATAATCTTGACACACAGTACTCTTCATCATCAATATTCCCTTTCAAAGATACTCTTAGGGAAGGAATCTTGACCTGAATAGGCAAGATGGCCTTATAACTGAATACCAAGGAATATGGAGTGGTGTCGGTGGGAGTGTGGATGCTTGTGCAATAAGCCTATAGGGTAGGGTTAAGCTATAAATTCCAATCATGACCAGCATCATTAACAATCTTTTTAAGGATTTTGAGGATTGTTTTGTTAAATGCCTTAGCTTGGCCATTACCCTGTGGGTAATATGGAGTGGAAAAGTGGTGTCAGATATGGAATTCTTGACAAAGGTGATAGACTTCTTGGTTTTTAAATGGGTGGCCATTATCTATGATTATGGATTGAGGAACATCATATAGACAAATGATATAGTTAAGGATGAACTTAGAAATTTGTATGTTTGTAATGTAGGTCATAGGAATGGCTTCAATCCACTTGGTAAAGTATCCAATCACAGTAATAATGAATTTAGGACCATTGGAGGATGTAGGATGTATCTTACCTATGAGATTGAGTACCCATTCTGAAAAGGTCCATGGTGACATTATTGGATGGAGCTCCTATGCTGGTGTGTGTATCTAGTCTCTATGAATCTGTCACTATTGACATTTCTTGACAAAGACATATGAGTCCTTTTCCATCATAGGCCAATAATAGCCCAATCTCATAATCTTCTTGGCTAAGGTAGAACTGCTAGAGTGTGATCCACATATACACTCATGTACCCCATGCAAGGTCGCTTGTGCTTCTTCAGTATCGAGACATCTCAATAGGGTAATGTCTAGGGCATGTCTATGAAGGGTATCTTTGATAATGGTATACTTAGCTAACTTACAAATAAATTTCCTACGTTCGTTGTTTGAGAGGTCAGGGGGTAGGATTTGGGCATGGAGGTAGTCATATATGTCTTTGTACCATGGGGAATTGGGACCAAAAAGTTCAGACACCATCTCCAAATCTGGGACATCAAAGGTAGGGACCAAAAGTTGATCTACCAAAACCTCAAATTTAGGCACATTGCTAGGTATGTCCAAGAGTGAACCAATGGTTGTCATGGCATATGTTGCCTTGTTTTGGATGTGGGGTATTTGATGAAAGAAGATGTTGTAAAAATATTGTTTGAGACTATCTTCCATCTGATTGTATGGGGCGAGATTTTCATCTTTGGTTTCCTAGTCATCATTAACTTGTCAGACTACTAGTTGAGAATCTCCATAAACTTGTAGATGCTTGATATTCCATTTGATTTCCATTTGTAGTATTGTTAAAGAGCCTCATATTCTACTATATTATTAGTACATGGAAAAGCAATTCTGAATGACTTAGAAATAGTGTCACCTTGTGGTGTGATAAACAAAATGCGAGCCCTTGAACCATGATTTGTGTGGGACCCATCAAAGTATAACTTCCATGTCATTCCTATGTCAAAAGTGAAGATGAAATCATCAAGAAAATATAAAAATAAAGGATTATTTACCTTAATCAGTGTATTTTGTATCTGGTCAGCAATAACTTGTCCTTTTATAGCTTTTCTTTCTACATATTGGATATCATATTCACTTAGTACCATTACCCATTTATCCAATCATCTTGTTAATGTTGCTTTACTAAGGAGATACTTTAAAGGATATATTCTTGTGACCAACATTTTTTGGTGGTTTAACATGTAGTGCCTAAGTTTTTGAGTAGCAAAAACTATTGCAAGACGCGCACATTCTATGGTACTATAATTCATCTCATAACCTACCAAAGTGTGAATGATAAAATAGACTACCCTTTCATGACCCTCATTCTCATTCTATGCAAGTAAGGCTCCTAGTGCTGATGTGGTAGCTGAAATGTAGAGTATCAAAGGTCGTCCATTAGTAGGTGGAATTAACACTAGTGGTGTGAGTAGGTAATCCTTGATTTTTTGAAAAGCTTCTTGGAAATTACCTGTCCATACAAACGGTACACATTTTCTGAGTAGATGTTGGAAGGGATGTATCTTATCTACTAACTACACTATGAATCATCTGATAGACTGCAGTCTCCCTTGTAATGTTCGTAGTTGGCTTATATTGGCTAGTGGAGGCATGTCCATTATACCTTTCACTTTTGTTGGGTCCACTTCAATGCCTCATCTAGAAATGATGTATCTTAGAAGTTTTCTTGATTGCACGCCAAATACACATTTTTTTGGATTTAGCCTCACTTTGTATTCTTCTATTCTATGAAAAATATTATCTAGGACACATAAATGATCAACCCTTGTCAATGATTTAGATATCAAATCATGCACATAGTCTTCCATGAGAGTGTGAATGAGATCATGGAATATAGTTGTCATGGTGCATTGATATGTTGCTCGAACATTTTTAAGTCCAAAGGGAATGACGTTCCAACAATAAGTTCCCCACAGAAAAAGTGAAAGTCAACTTATGTTGGTCTTCAAGTATGATTCTGATTTGATTATATCTCAAGAAAACATCCATAAGGGATAACATTTCATATCATGTTGTTAGGTCCACAATCATGCCAATGTTCAGCAAAGGAAAGTCATCTTTAGGACATGATTTGTTTATATCTCAGAACCATGTACAGATGTGGATGCCCCCTATTGGTTTTTTCACTGGTATGAGATTGGAAATGTAGTCTGCATAGTCAATTGATCTAATAAATCCATCAAACAGTTTCTTTAGTTCAACTTTGACTAATAAAATAATTTGTGGGTGCATTTTTCTTAATTTCTGCTTCACGGGTTTAGCACCTAGTTGTAATGGAAAATGATGTAATACTAGGTAAGGATCCTATCCAGACATGTTAGCATATGACCATGCAAAATTAACCTATCTTTGTGTGAAGAAGTTACAAAATTCAGGTTGCTCTATTTTTGTCAAAGATGGTGCAAAATAGATTAGTTGAGGATTCTCTTCAATGCCTATGTTGATCTCCACAGATTCTTCAACCAACATTGGTGACTTTTCCTAAGCAATAGGGAGAATGTTCAACCCTCCATCCCTGGGTGCCTTAGAGAGGTTTTCACCCTTGGATGCATCCTTATTTTTTACTTTTTCATCGTCTAAAGGAGCCTTTTGGTTTTCACCTAGGGACTTGTCATTTTTTTTTGTGACTGGAGAGTTGAACAAACTCACCAAAATAAGCCATGTTATCCAAGTCTATGGTAAATCCAACCTTATGGTCACCACTAGGTATTCCTTCCAGCAGTCCCATGAACTTAGCTATTGCTTCATCATTCTCAAAGATATCTAAGATGGGGGTGTCTTGTTGATCACAATTGATAAGCTGGGGATATACTAAAGGCATGTCATCATTAGAAGTATCTAAGTTCAAAGGGGTCAAGGTAAAGGTTGAGTTTTTGACACAATCACAAAAAGTTTCTTACCAAATCCTCCTTACTCTTTTTCTTGGGAATAGATAGATTATGACATGGGCCCATTGTCAGGGTTTGGTTATTAGAAGTGGATTTGTCAGGTTCCCAAGAGGCAGGATCAAGGGATTACCAAAAGTAATGTTTGAGTCATTCCTCTTTTGTCAAAGATGTTTGTGGATGAGAATTCAATGGATTTTGTGAGGAATTAAGCATTTGGTCAAGTTCCCCAAATAGTTTATTGAGGTCCATCAAAGAGGTGGAGGAGAGGTAATCCCACCCATATTCATTAGAGTCAGGGGAATCATAGTAGCATTGGTCAGATGGCTCATTGGATGTCTCAATAACTTTGGAATCGCTTACTGCCTCATGTGATGGTATTGATCTACTAGAAACACCAAGTTGGAGTGGTTGAATCCCAAGCCCTAGGCCTTTTGGCCATTTTGAGACAATGATAGGTTCAATCCTTCCATTTTCACGTAATCCTAACCCGCTATGTTCATTATATCTTTTTTCTTGTATTATCTTGAAACCTTTTCCATATTGATCTATGGGTATCTGAGCAGGTGGAGGAGGTTCTTCATCATCCTCTTTCTATAACCAAGAGGTCACATCTTCTTCATTTATAGCTTCTTTACTTAGTTTCCCCCTTTTTTTGAAAGTCATTGTGGGAGGGACGTGTATGGTGACCATGGATTATCTCCTATCTGTTGTTGGTAAATTGTATGATTTGGGAGGGACCAAATGGCTGAGACAATAAGATGCTTTCATGTGATACTCTCCACAACCCTTATCTTGGATCTCGACCTTAGCATTGGAAGGAAGTGATTGGAAAGTAGATGTTTTGGAAAGAGTGGATGGATCAATATACTGGGATGAGTTGGATGATGAAGCCTCCTAGTTTATAGCCACCTGGTTGGGGTACCCCCCATAGGTTAGTGCAATACTAGAAAGGATCAGGATAACCATCTCTCATGATCTCGATGCCATTGTATGTGAATTTAATACATTGATGGTAAGTGGAAGGGACAACCTTCATAGCATGTATCCATGGTATGCCTAGTAAAATATTATATGGGAGGACAAGATCCAAGACTTGGAAAATGGTATCTACAAATATAGGACCAATTTTGATGGGAAGTGTTACAACTCCTTTAGATGACTGCTCTTGTTCATCATATGCCTTAATGAAAATGCTCTTATTAGTTTCCACACATGCCTCTAAGAAACCTAATGCTTTAACCAATTGGAAGGTTCAAATATTCAACCCTACTCCTCTGTCTACCAAGACTCGTCTAACTTTTGTTTTATGAACAAGAACTTTCAGGTGCAAAGGGTCATTGTGGTTTATCTTCTTCATTTCATAATTTAATTCAGAGAAGGAAGCATGATGAGATTTGGTTAAGTAGCCTACCATCTCTTGGAAATTATTTAAATCAAGTTTGTTGGGGATGGTTGTGCTTTATAAAGCTTTTTCTAGAATAGCTCGGTGATCAGGTGATATATGCAATAGTTCCAAGATAGAAATTTGCACTAGGGTCTTCCCCAACTAGTCAAGTAAATTGTATTGAGGCTTTGAGGACCATGGTTGTTGCTGTGATTGAGGGCCTTGGATGGTTATCTTGGTTTGATGAGTGTTTATAGCACATTCGAGAGTTTTCTTTATGGTAATAGTGTTGATATGCTCATTGGTAGCTCGAATGTGATTTATGATTGGGCCATGTTTATAATCATACTTGACATTAGCATAGTTGGCTAAATTATTGGTCTTATTTTCTGAACTGGAGGCTTTTACTTTTCCATGGTCATGTAATGGATTAGTAAAGACCTTGTGATTTCTATTTGAGGATGTTTTCTTTTTTCCATTAACTTCAATAGTTTTTTTCTCCAAAAGATCCTATATAATGTTCTTCAACTAACAAAAATTTTATAGATTGTGTCCCTTAGTTCAGTGGAAATTGCAAAAAGTATTTTCATCCCACCAAAAGGGTTTAAATTGTCTCGGATCATATATGTTAATGGTGGTGAATTTTTGTTACCACCATCAAATATTTTATCTCACTCATACCGAGATTTATCTGGCATTATGAAAGATATTGGAATGGAGTATCAAGCCATAGATGCATGTCCTAATGATCATATTATATATCATAAACAACATGAATTTGAAACAAAATTCCCAGAATGTCATATCAGTAGATATCAAACACATCAACCAACAAAAAAGGTGCCTTGCAAGGTTCTTCGTTATATTCCCATTATTCCACATATGCAATGATTATTTAGGTGCAAAAGCTTAGCGCAATTTATGGATTACCATGCACAAAATAGAAGTGGAGATGACATTCTTCGAATGCCTATGGATGGTTCTACATTTAGGGACATTGAGGAAAAATGGCCACACTTTAAAGAAGAACCTTGTAATCTCAGGATTTCATTGGCAGCGGATGATGTCAATCCATTTGGAGAGATGAGATCTATTTACTCTGTGTGGCCTATTTTTGTTATCAACAATAACATTCCTCCATGGATTTCAATAAAGAGGGAGCACATAATGTTGCCAGTGATTGTTCTAGGTATTTTTTTACATCAATTTTCTTTAACGTAGTAGCATCTCATTTTTCTTATTAGTCATGTACATTAATTTATATATATTGATGTAAAATGGTTATAATAATTATGTAATGTTTATGTTCATTCAACTAGGTAAGTACCAAGTTAAAGATATGAATGTATATATCGAGCCTCTTATTGACAACTTACTAAAGTTATGGAATGGTGTCACTATGTATGACGTCTCTAGACCAATAGGACAAAGACAATTCCAATTCCATGCAATGCTTGTATGGGCAATTCATGATGCCCCAAGGCTAACACATTTTTGTGTTATGTTATAACATTCGACTGCACTTTAACGATATTTAATTTTATGAAGTAGATATCATGCATGTTTTTTAAATAATCTATTCATTACATATAATTATAAAAATTGACATATTTAATCCAATTATATATTATCTTTCAGGTCTTCAAACAAAAGGAAAATTTGCATGTCCAATTTGTGGTCCAAAGATGAAATCTCATCATTCAACAAGCTTAGGAAAGCAAGTGTTTGATTAGTATAGGCACTTCCTCCACATAAATAATAAGTATCAAACTACTGAAAAAACATTTTTTCAATGGGAAAGAAGAGACTACATCAAAACCACCAAGAATGACACCTCACCTATGGAAGTTAGAATATAATAGAATTAATCGTCAAGGTTATACATCAAATCAAATTGTTTATCTATCATAAATGATATGCTTGGAATTTATATTTTTATATTGTGTTTTGTTTACTCATGTTGTAATTGACTATGATTGTTGTTGTTAATTTGTTTAACTTATATGCTTCATGAAGGTTGTCAAGACATTAATGGTCGGCTTCCACAAGGACTGAAAAGTTATCCCAGACAATTTAGTAGGTTTCCCTATTATGAGAAGCTAAAAATTGTGCATTTGTTTGATACAATGCATATTGGAAAGAATATAATAGAAACGTTATGGAAAATATTGGATGGAAGGCATGAAAAAGAAAAAATTGTCAAAATTTGTAGTGACATTCAGGAAGCCAATCATGCATTGAAAAATGTCATTCAATTAAATAGCGATGGAGAGAAAATTAATATAAGTTCCCTTCCTTGGTTATTCACAGAGCAGCAAAGAAATGCTATAAAAGAAGTCATACAAAAAATTCAATTTCTCATAGGATTTGTTGCGAACATAAACAATATCATAACAAATAAAGGTGAATTTGGTTTAGGGATGAAAATGCATGATTGGCATACCTTCATTAAGGTAATTATTCTGGTATATTATATATATTTGTATACTGCATGTACTTTTCAGTGTATTATATTTACTACTTTTGGAAAAATAATGAAAAAATCATTTTACAATTGTTGCAGTACATTCTACCTCTATCTCTCCTAGACAACTTTGACAACAATGTCAAGCAAGTTATATATGATCTTGGAAAATACATGAGGTAAGTGCGATATTTGTTCAATTCGTTGTATAGATCTTATAATTTCCATTTATTTTACTTGTTATGTAATATATTGTATATTTTTGTTAAATCTCATTAATATAATTGTGTCTTGAATCACTTGTAGATGGCTATCATCTAAATAAATCCATAAAGAAGATATAAATTATTGGAAGAGAAAAATTCCTCGTCTAATGTGTGAAATGCAAAAGTGTCTACCTTCGACATTTTTCAATGCACAAGAACACTACCTCATAGACCAAGTTGAGGAGAATGAATTGTGTGGACCTGTACACATAAGGTCAATGTGGATGGTTGAGAGGCACTTGAAATTTTTGAAGGCTTTGGTTAGACAAAGAGCACATCTTAAGGGTTCTATGGTGGAGGGATATATGCTATACTAGACCATGGTGTACATTACTAAATACCTTCCTAAGTTTGTAGCAAAGATCCATGTAGATCATATTTGGGATCCCAACTCCATTAAAAAATTTGATGGGGAGAACCTAATGGGGAAAGGTAGATTGAGAAAAGTGAGCTCAGTAATTATAAGATGGTCATGGAGTTTAATTAGAATACATTTTACATTTGGTTTTTATGTATATTGTACTTATTTAATTATTAATCTTCAATATACATCAATTATAAATTAGGATCATATACCATGGTAATTAACAAATTATACATCATTTGTGAATTTCAATTTTTTTTTATACAATTCGTCAAGCGTTGGATGCACTATATTTGTACATCGCAAACAATCTTGATTGGATGATGGTCTAGATTGAATGATGTCAACAATCTAGTTGCACATTAACATGGGAAGGTGTGGCTTCATTGGTTAAAGAAGCTCATCATAATTAAGATTTCAATGTTACACCAAGGAAAATTGATTTAGCATATGGTTTAGGAGATAAACAGATACATATAAATAAATTAATCACCCATATTATTTAATTATTTTTAATTATACTGACGTATATATATGTTGAGTTTTTTTTTTCTTTGCATACATTTGGTCAAGAATAAATATGTTTATCAACTAACGATATTGCAATAATTTTTATATGTTTAACATATTGCAGGTGAAACACCACAAGGCTATGTGGTGTAATAGTCATAAATTTTGAATCAAAAAGTTGGATGACGCAAAGAAAACTTGTGATTCTAGGATAACTGTAGTCTTTCAGGTGACTAATGTTTCATCTAGAAGTGGCATACATCTAGAAGTCTTGGAAAATCAATACTATGGGATTTTGGATGATATACTTGAGTGTGACTTTAAGTCCTTCAAATTAATTATGTTCATTGTCCTATGGTATAGGCTATGATTGAATGAAAATGATCCTGAGAGAATTGTTATTGAACATGATAATGAATTTACCATGGTTAATACAAGGTTAATTGAGCAAGCTAGAAATGAGCCCTATGTTCTTCCAAGCCAATGTGAGCAGGTATTTTACTCAGAGGTTCCAAGTATACCGGGTTGGTCATTTGTTGTTAGACATGGTCCAAGAGGAAGGCCAATAAAGTATAATGTGGTGGAAGAAGAAGATACCAAAGAACTAGAAGATGATGTAGATGATGGTTAGGATCAATAGTTAGTTGATGATGTGCCTGATGAAGGTGTCAAAGAAGATGAACTAGATCATGATGATGTAGGAGTTAATGTTCATGAAGATGATATCTGTGTGGATGATGACATTATCAAAACTAATATCAATGGCGATGATAATGATATGACCAATCCTTATAATGTCGAATTTGGATTGGATGATACAAACAAAGAGTTGGATGAAGAAGAAGATCAATTACATTGAAATGTATGAGTTATGTGATTATATTATCTATTTGATATTGATTTCTTGATAGAATTATATTTGACTTATGTGGTTACATAATTAATTCATGATGTTTTTAATTTTTATGCCATTAAATAATTAATTCATAATGTACTTTTTAATGTTTTTAATTCATGATGTTACAACTATTGTCGCTCTCCTAGAAATTTCCATATGATCATAATTAATAGTGTTTTGTGATATTTCATAAAAGATGACACATTGATCGTAGTAGTGAAATAATTGCAAATTCGTTTAGATTTTTTAGACCAATCACCCTTCGCAATGCCATTTTTAGGATCATATCCAATTTGATTACCAGGACACATAAGGTAGGATTCGATTGGCTTATCTTGGAGGAACATTTTGGCTTTTTGTAATGTGAGAAAATTTTGGATGGGGTAGTTGCTATTGCTAAGGTGGATCACTCCTTTCTGCGAAGGCCATACACTTATTATTGGGTCAAGTGTTCTTTTCTTTAGAAAATTCCTATTGCCTTTTTGATAGGTTATGATTTGATTAGATGGGTTATGAAGAACTTATTTCAAGTAATTTATGTCTATTTTAATTTGTAATTTATTAAATTCAAACACATCTAAAATTATTTCCCTTGCTTTAATTTATTATTACGTTATTTAATTATTAACTTAAATGACACCTCCAATTTAACTATATCTAATTGAATTTATCTAAAGTGTTGAACATTTTTAGATCAAATTTAGTAATTTACTCAAACAACTTTTCCAATTTAACTATATGTATATATATCTTTAATTTATTCTTATTTTAACTAAAAGTGAAGTTACAACATACAAATTAAATGATATTTATGATTGTAAAATTTATGATTAAATATATCTCTTAGAATCCTTTTTGTCCCAATTTGAAAATAATTTTATATTATAGAATACATTTTTAAAAAATTTAAGATGAAAATACAAAGGAAAAATCAAACAAATATCTTTATGAAAGAAATATATTGGCATGAAATTAAGTATGATTTGTATTCCAATGTAAAAACTACAAAGAATGTAAACAATTCTTTCAACACATAAACTATTATTTAGTAGTCAATTAAAATGAAAAAGCTTACTCTATATTAGTTAGGATACACAACTAAGAAAATGATCTAAATAGTCTAATAATTTGACCATTAGCATATAGCAATTTCTATAGAGTTGTAGATCTATTCCATTTCAAAAACACAAAACAATATTAGGTAGATAATCAAACATCTTTCATTTCTACATTGACTTATTTATCCTAGAGGAACTAAGTACATAGTATACAAAGAAAACCAACAAACCCACAACTACCCCTATTTTGAAGGAGTTTAGTTTTCTCCCCTTCCTCTCCCTAATCTTGTATAATTATTTTAAAGATACCAAGGGTCATAACACAACTTTATTCAACCCACTAAATAGCTTGGTTAATGAAACTTGACAAAAGCAACAAAACAATTGTTACATTTGGCATTTCATGTGGAATGAAGAGTGGTGACAATAATCTACTTATAGTTTAATAAAACACTATTTTTAGAAGGCTTGACATTAGAAAGATAAGTGTTACTTTTAGATATTTTACATGAGTTTCTTAGGGCCACCCATTTGTTATAAATTACCTATAGGGGGGATAGGCAGGGAGAGATGGTGAGAGATAGAGAGGGGGAGATAGAGAGGAGGAGGGAGAGAAAGGTATATAGATAGGTAGAGGAGGAGAGATAGAGAAGAGGGGGAGAGAGGGAGAGATAGGTTGAAGAGGAAGAGAGAGAAGAGAGGGAGATAGGGAGAAAAGGGAGAGAAAGAAGAGGGGGAGAGGGATATTGATATGTAGAAATGGAGAGAGAGAAGAAGATAGGGGAGAGAGGGAGAGATACCTAAATATATATAGAGGGAGAGGGAGAGACATATAAAGGGGGTGATATAGAGAGATAGAGGGGGATGGTGAAAGAGATAGAGAGATTGTGATAGAGGTAGAGAAAGATATGGATAGAAAGAGATAGAGAGAGGAGTGAGAGGGAGATAAAAAGATAAATAGAGATAGAGATATAGAGTAGGAGAGATGGAGAGATGGAGGGAGAGATGGATTGAATGAGAGAGAAAGGGGGGAGAGGGAGGGATAGCTAGTCAATAGATAGAGGAGGGAAGAGGGAGTGACGTAGATAGTGGGAGATATAGAGAGATAAAGAGCTATAGGGAGAGATATATCAATCACCCTCCCTATATCTCTATCTATTCATCCTTATCTCTTTATCTCTCTGCCTCTCTCTATCTCTTTATCTCCCTTTCTATTTGTATGTTTCTCATTATCTCCCTTTCTCTCTATATTTTCTTCCCTCTATTTATCTTCATCTCCCTATCTCTTTATGTGACTTTATCTCTATCTATGTATCTCTTCTATTTTCTCTCTTTTTCTTTATCTATTTTTCTCTATCTACCTCACTATCTCCACCTTTATTTGTTCCTCTTTATTCCTCTATATCTCTAAATATCTATCTTTATATCTATCTCTCTATATCTTTTTCTCCATCTTTATCTCTCTATTTCTATTTATCTTTATCTCTATCTCTATCTCTATCTCTATCTCTATCTCTATCTCTATCTTTTTTTCTCTCTCTTCGCCCTTTTTTTCTTCATATCCCTCTTTTTATCCCTCTATTTCTATCTTTTCTCCTCCTTTGTCTCATTTTTCTTCCTCTCTCTTGCTCTCTTTCTCTTTTTTCTCTCTACCCATCTATATCTTATCTCTATCTCCCTCTCGCTCCCTTTCCTCTTCCTTTCTCTTTCTCTCTTTCTCTCTCCATATCTTTGTCTCCTTAAGTGTGCAATGGGTACATTAAAGAGATAGGTTGAAGAGGAAGAGAGAGAAGAGAGGGAGATAGATAGGTAGAAAAGGGAGAGAAAGAAGAGGGGGGGAAGAGCAATATGTAGAAAGGGAGAGAGAGAAGATAGGTAAGAGAGGGAGATATAGCTCAATATATATAGAGGGAGAGGGAGAGACATAGAAAGGGGGTGATATAGAGAGATAGAGGGGGATGGTGAAAGAGATAGAGAGATTGAGATAGAGGTAGAGAAAGATATGGATAGAAAGGGATAGAGAAAGGAGTGAGAGGGAGATGAAAAGAGAAATAGAGATAGACATATAGAGTAGGAGAGATGGAGTGAATGAGAGAGAAAGGGAGGAGAGGGAGAGATAGCTCAATAGATAGAGGGGGGAAGAGGGAGTGACATAGATAGTGGGAAATATAGAGAGATAGAGAGTGACAAGGAGAGCTACATATATTGTGAGATTTGAGCTTGAAACAAATCTCATGCCTGGAAACCACTATTGTGTCATTGGAAAACAAGTTTCAACTGCCATTTAATGGTAAACCAGTTGTAGTGTAATGGAAAAATCCTCTAAAATATCAGGTAAAATCCTATATGTAATATTATATAATAATAAATATAATTATATTATATATAATTTAATCTAATATTACTATTATATTAAATATGTATTATATTAACTATATTTTGTATTATATAAAAATATTCTTATTATTATTTATTAATTATAATAATTTTAGATGTATTTAATAATTTTGTTAAAGAATATAATATATAATTATAATAAGTCAAATAATTATATTATTTGTTATGTAAAATACAACTAATATATACTTAACTATATTGTAGAATATTAAAACCTAGCTAAATGGTGCCATAATTTTCATTTTAATTGACATACTCTAAAACCTAATTCGTCGAAACCTTTATTTTCAAGTTGTAGCTCATCAAATTGGAGAAGTCAAAGGTCAATACTAGTGCCGAGGAAGAGTTTGGAGTTAAAACAAGGTCAATACTAGCGTCGACAAATATTTTGGAGGAGTGAAAACAAGGTCAATACTGGCACCGAGGAAGAGTTTCGAGGAGTGAAAACAAGGTCAATACCAGTGCTAAGGATGAGGTTGAGGGTACTCAAGGAAAATTGATGACCAAGTGAAAATGAGTATTGTAAGTTTGGCACCCTCATTCTCTCTAACCTATAATTTTCATGCCTAGTTTCCAAAGATCTTCTCGTACATTGGCACCCCCATTCTAATAAAATGGTATAAGATAAGACAAAAAAAATAAAATAGCTTAGTCTTTCACATTTTTATCGACCAGCCTTAGGTCTAGGAAAAACTCCCATAATCTACCCACATCTTGGTTGAGGTCTAGGATTTCATCACACATAGCCTTCATCGCATGAGTCTGAATCAATCATAGACTTAGCCATCTCTACAAGCTTAGTGAATTTGACCACTTTATCTTTATTTTTCCTCCATTCTTTATGTTTCTCCCTCCCCTTTCAATCATCTTGCACAACTTGAACTTATAGTTTCCTTTTCTTATTGATCCTTCATGTGCTCATGTCAATCAAGCTAGTTAACCACCTAGTTACCCCCCAACATCCTCCATGTTAAGCTTAATGCCCCCCACCTCCCCCAACAAGATTGGAATTGTCATCATTCTCATCTAGAACTCATAATTAAGTCCCACTAACTTTCGAGGTTCAATTTTTTGGTGGGAACATGTTATTCTTTGTTGTACGACCTACCTCAAATCTTATGTCCACAAAGTTGCTAAAAACAATAAGAAAAAATTTGAAGGTACAACTAAAAACAGGTTATTTCCTTTTGGCCTCTACCTCTTATATTTCAACATAGCATGGAATTACGCTTACATAACATAAACTCAAACATATGGAAGTTTATAGGGGAAAAGGATCCCAAGTATATGCTAGGTTAAGCTAGATCTAATGAATGGAAATAGAGGCATACAATTCTTCTTTAATACCTCCACCACAAACATATGCAAGGAAAGGTCTCCTCCCTTCTTGGTAGTGATAACCTCCTCCACACACAACCCTTAAAAATTATGAATAGAGGAATATAATCTTTGAAGAACTCAAAGTTGATTCTCTCCTACCTAATGTAATTAGTCATTTTATCCTTACAAACATTTATAGTGATTACTAGAGGCACATAGACCAATTCTTCATAATAGAAGAATTTGATCGTACTTTCCAATGATGACATTATGAGAAAACATTAGGTTAAATGAATAATTCCTAGCTAAGTTCTTTAAATCATGTTCAACCGTATAAGAGAAGACCGATGCTATGTGTACTTGGATACCATGGAGAAAGGCTCTTTCGGCTCTTTCATCAATCAAGGTATTGTTAAATTTGAACACCTAAAAGTGAGAATGAAGAATCTTTCCTAGGATGGTGGTCAATTATGCTTCTCAACACCTAGATTACAAAATCTTTGTCAATATCATTGCCATCACAATTAAACCTATTGCTTGATAGATAGTCATATAGGTAAAAAAATTGGCTTTCTTGATAGTAGATACATTCTAGACAATTCAATCCTTGCATCAAAGATTGTTGAATGGGCCCAACAAACTACTCATGATGCTCTTACTATTAAGTTAAAACTTTGACAAGGCATATGATTGCATCAAATGTCCTATCATTTATAAAAGGCTCAAATGGATTTATTTTTAACCCTAAATTATTATCACACATTTGAATCTCTTTGTTAATGAGTGATTGCACAATAGTGTGTCCCACTTGTGGGATGAGGAAAAAAAAAATCCCAAAATTTCAAAATTACAAAATACTAGTTGAATGAAGAACCTTCATTTGAAGGTGATGTCATCATGACCTTTGAATGAAGAACCTTCATTCAAAAATGATGCCATGTCAAGAATTTAAAATGAAGGTATTTTTTATTTTAAATATTTCATGTCCAAAATGCTTTATAAAAGGAACCTTTGCATGAAGGACCTTCAAATGAAGACCTTAATTCAAAGGTCCTTCATATGAAGGTTCCTTTAATGCCATCCCAGTATAGCTCTTAGAGTTGTTAGAGATATTTGTGTTTCAAAGTAGAGATTGGACCATCAAATAGTGTCACCATGACTCTACCAAGATATCCATCAAATTGACAAACCTTAACTCAAAAACCACAAATTCACAAGAAAATTGCCCTTGTCAACCCTAGGGCATCAATTCAATGCCAAGTTTCTTCCTTTAATAGACCCCTAAATGAAATGAACCTCTATCATACCATGTTGCACACCAGTCCACTGAGTTACAATTCCAAGACAGTGGGTGGATTGGTGGATGTCATTTCTATTTAGCCCTCAAACCCTTACATAGGCAAAACATGGTAGTCCTTGTATTTGATTCGTTTCTCCCACAAAATAGTGATTTAACACTTCAAAACAAATGAAAATGAAAGGGAACACATATATTTATCTACACCAATGATATCGGAGCATTTCAAGTTTGTACAGATCCATACAACACAAAAGAACTTCAGAAAAATAATAAAAACACATAAAATTGCTTCAAGAACGTGGTATTTGATATGAAATTTTGGAATCAACTCCTCCAACAACCTTTTCTCAGGCCTTGGAAGGATTTTTAAATCATCTTAGACCCCAAATTCCTTCAACCAATGTCCATAACTAACTTACAAACACTTAACAACCCATTATTTTGGAAAATTACAATTTTGATAACTTTTAATGTCAACAATTGCAATGGGATGGGAATACAATATGATAGAAGTTGGATAAGAAATGTATCATTTGAAGCATCAAACCAATATGCAAAGATGAAAGAAAGTGCTAACCCCTTAAACTAAAAAAGTTTCTTTTAACTTTTAAGTTTTTTGGGTAGCCAATTCTTTTAAGTTATCAAATCCTACCATCATACATAATCAAAATGTTGTTGTTTCAAATGACTATGAGCACTAACTTTCACTATTTGAAGATGTTGAAACCTTGTCATAGAGAACTAGAACATTGATGCAACCACTCATCCTACCTTAAAACATACCAAAAGTCTCCTAGCAATTAGACATAGAAAGATTTAAGATGGCTTGAACAATTTTTATTGCCAAATCATAAACTTATGAGGACTTAACTAGGCCTAGTACACACTTCCTCCCCGTTAACCACTTAGACATATGGAGTTTATCAATGGACAGCTGAACCACCTCACACGCACACCTGAATTATGTCTTTTAGTGTTCTAATTCATCTTTTTCAAGACAACCTAAACAAAAATATTATGTATGGTGAAACCATTCTTTTGCACACTATAGAAAATTTCAATGAAAATTTGCATTAAATGTAAGTTTGCTATTATTTTTAGTCATGTAGGTGTCCAATAAACCACTTGGTGGTGTTTCCCTTCAAGTTTATTTACTTTAATGAAGAGAAAAAGTCCTTTGATTACAATTAGAGAATACATTTGAGGCCTTGGTTGTGTAACTAGTGGACCATAGTCACATTTAACACTCGTTACAAAGTTTGGGAGTTCAAACATTAAGTAGAAGTCTAGTAAATCAAATAACTTGGATTAAGACTATGAGATTGATAATGATTGTCATTCATTACCTTTACCCCTCAATTTTCATGCAAAAATCATTAGAACATTGCCATACATTGTTCATGTAGGAAAATTCGTCACTGAGTCTAGGTTTTTTAGGCTTCCATAGCCTTAGCTACTATGAACTGCATCCCCCAAACTCCATGTTTGTGTTAGGTTGTAAAATAATGACATTTTAAAGTCATTAATCACAAGGGACAGTCTCCTTCATACATTGATTTGACTTGTGATGGACACATTTGGATGGTAGTAACAATAACTTGCAATCTATCAATACTTGATTACCTTATAACCTATCAAATTCTAGTGATGAAATGATAGATTAATCATAATGTCACCTTGGGATCACATCACCATGAAAGAACTTCATCCAACATCCTTATGAGTGCAGGTACCACCAAATAAGTATTTTCCAAATCTATCTTCCTCGAGTGAGGGAAATTCGAGAAGAGAAGAGGAAAGTGAGACATGTAGTAGGTCTAAAAGAGGGAGATCAACTAGAGGTCAAAAGATTAGAAGAAAATTTTGTAAACACTTGGAATTTTTTCTTGCTGAAGGGGGTCATGTTCTTATGATGATGAGAGCATAGGCAACATCAAGGATCCCTTGAGGTACAAACATCTACTAAAATAATGGGTACCCAAGGAACTTACTCCAATAAACACTAATTTTTGTGTCAACGAGAGGATATATCGCATAGTACCATTGTCATTACATGGTTTGGGCCTATTTTGGATGGACGACATAAAGGTCTATTATGAAAAAGTTACTAAATTGATGGAGTATGTCAAACCCTGTTACAGTTACAAATATTGGATGCAGCTAGTTCGATATACACGAAGTATGCGTAGGTATGCACTGTTAGAAAATTATATATAGCTAAAAGATAAGGATCAAAATAAAGGAGTGGCTATGTACATTGATAGAAGGCCAAAAGCATCAAGGAATATTGCAGGGTTTATAAACAGTACACGACTTGGGTCAAAAAATAAGCAACCCAATTGCATATTTGAGGTGCACAAGAGAAACTGTGTATTCATATGTGCAATAAAATTAATAGCTACAAGGGAAGAGTTGCTAATCGATTAAAATTTCAATTGCATAGATACAAAAATAGTTACTATGGGGGTGGTACATACTATATACCATTTTACCCAACCTCCAATTAATGACTCCAATATACCATTTTATTATTATGTTTTTTTCGTAAGTCTATTGGTTTCATTTTGGTAATGTTTTTTTATATTTAATTTTTGTCACAGCAAGACATTGATCATACGGAGAAGGCTCTAACCCAGAGCATAGATCGCAATGCATCTTCAGGCACTTCTACCTAACAGGTTTACCTCATTTTGATTGTACAAATTAGATACAAGAAAACTGTTTGATTATTATTTTTTTCATAAGTTTATTGGGTTAATTTCGATAATGTTTTTAATATTCTTGTTGCAGTCGGCTAATCAGGGAAAGGCACAAGTAGTAGAGGAGAGCATCCATAGGGAGGTGCAATCACTATTATGCAATGATGGCATCACATATTCCACAAACCCTCTAGATATGATAAGGAAGACCCAAAAAAAATGCAATGAAGAAATCCTTAAGTTGTTATTCATAGTGCCTCAAATAGATGAGATAAGATAAAGGATTAAAATATTGACTGAGAGAGCACAGAACTTGCAAGTAAGTTGTCATGAGGTCTTTAATTATAACATAAGTTCATTCATGGTTTTATATTTTGTACTCTTTTATGTCATGAACTAGAATATGTGTTGTTTTTACAGGATTTTTTGCGTCCTCATGATGTTGTTGGCCATGATCAAGGTATTGTAGGTGTTGCCTAGGGAGTAGGGTTTGGTACAAGTGTCAATCCTGATCTTCCTGCACATACATCACATCATCTGACCCCATCATCTATGTCTATATTGTCAACTAAAATTTTGGCAACACATAGCATGTAGACATTGGGTAGTGCACCCTCTGTCAGTGAACACATGTTAGAACATGCATCAGGACATGTACTTGGGGATGTAGCGGCCACTAGTATTGGTATTTTTTAGTAGCATTTCCTAGATCTTCTCATATTACTAGTGCGGGAACATTGTCGGTCACATTTGTGGTGACCGAATATTTTGCTCCCATAAAGATAGAGAAGGTCCCAAGTACTTTAAAATGTTTTAATTATTATAATATATAATCCAATTGAAAATTACTTATTGATCACAGGTTTTAGACTAATGATCCCATGATCATTTTGTAGGAAATGATGTTTTTTATAAAAATCTAAATGATATTACATTGGAGCTCTTTAGTCCCACCATATGTACACGATGGGATGCCCAAAATAAAGATTTAAAAGATGAGCTCATTAACCGTTTAGTTGTGTTACTCGGTAATAACACATTCAACCAAACCAAGGTCCTTAAGAAAGTTGGTACATATCTAAAGTATGTGAGGGACCAATATAGGTCACATTTAGAGAAGGAAAAAAAGTACGAGCATCCCCCCGTGATTCCAAAGAGGGAGTGGAAGGACCTGGTATCGGATGGAAAGGAGAAGGCTAAAAAGAAAAAAGGAAAGACACCACTAGGCCAAGGAAGGTATGTGATACTATCAACAATGTAATTATATATTGATTACTCTTTCTTTTTACATAATCTAACATATTTCAAAATTTTCATAGGTTACTCGATACATCGAAGGCAACAAAGGAAAGACTAGAAAAACACGGGCATCACAAACTTGGCTCTAGTGGTTATATGAAATTAGTCGCATGGATTGTAAGTATCAATAAATGAAATATTGCAACCAAATAATAAATTGAAAACAATTTTGGTTTTATCACACCATAGAAGCAAAATTCATGATCTTATGCAAAAATGTAGGGCTCTTAGTTCAACAGAGTGCCTACAGAAGAGGACCTAAAGATTTCCTTCTAGCAAGGCTATGGAGTCATGGCTAAACACCTAAGAGTCTTAATTGGGAAAACACAATCTTCCACTGCATTTGACACGTAGTTAAATAAACTCAATGAAGTTTATTTAAAATTGAATACTTGTGAAATCTATTCAATATTAATTTCCACCATAAAGAAATTATATGCCTATTTTTTTTAAATAGGCAAGCAATGATAATACTACACATGACATTGGAATGTGTCCTAGTGAGGGTGGAGTACAACCTGCAGATGAAGGTCATGGTGTGCATCTTGGTACTGGATGTATTCATGTGCTATACAAAATGCAGTATGGATTAATAAAATTAAACTTATTTAATTGCAATTGGTGTATTAATTAATGTAACATTTCTTGTTTCAACTTTAGAGCATGTAGAGCATGATCAACATGTTGAGCATGATCAGGCTAGAGAAGATCAGGAACATGATGTGACCCCATCAAGTAAAGAGGACCACTCTAATGTTGTTTTAAACATATTTATTTGCAATTGGTGTATTAATTAATGTAACCTTTCATGTTTCAACTCCAACTTAGGATTTAGGGGTGTTCAACATGTTGAGCATGAGGCTATAAGACAAGATTAGGAACATGATGTGGCCCCAAAGGTAAAGAGAACCACTCTAATGTTCTTTTAATTAATGAAATACTTGTAACAATAATAATAAAACATATCAATTTAACATTTCTTTGTTATTGCAGTAGACCCCCCATTAAAGCGGCCTCCACATCGTGAGTACATGACTAGGCATACATTAAAATCACAAGCATAGTGTAGAAAACTAAAGGGGGGACAAATGATTTAGAAAATGATACTCTAGTTCTTTTTTTAGCTACAAAAAAGAAAAAGAAAAAGTGATTGTAATCATATTATGACAACCATATTTTTGATAATATGTAAAAACTGAAAGAATGAATGTTATATGTTAATGAATAAATGTGAATATGTTAATGAATGAATGTTATATATTAATGAATGAATGTTATATGTTATTAATGGATGAATGAATGATTAATTTTATATGATTGGGTATGGGGAATTGAGAGTGATGTGAGTGAGGGAGGGGCCAAATGAGCTTCCACCGTTTCGTGGTTGGCCCTGTTAAGTAGAGAATATTAAACTATTCTCAAAACAAAGAGAAGCTCAATAAGGTAATGCACTTTTCAATATAAGAAATGCATCATTTGAACCATCAAACCAATATGAAAAGATGAAAGAAAGTGCTAACTTTTCACTATGGTGGCAGAAAAATGATTCTTTATAACCTGATGCCTTCATTTTCCAAGCGAATTTCTCCTACGTTGCATAGCTCTACCATGTTTATGGATGTGATATGTCTCCTACACAAAAAACATGTACCAGTTTATGGCCTTCAATCCAACTACATCCAAATATCTCTTTAATTCCTCTATCTTCCATCAATCTCTTTACTATTTGAACCTTATATAGATGTTTTAGATGAAGAACCCATTATTGTGAAATGTGCCTCCAGTTGAGTAAAATGAATCCATGCTCTGCATCATAATTTGAAGTTGTTTCCATTCCAATGTTCTGAGTTTAGTTTGTTTTTATGGATTTGTATGAATACCACATTGTGTTGTGTGTGGATTTGTTGTCAAAGCTTTGTTTCTTTTGTTTTTAATGGTGACATAACTCTAAAATTTGACTTTTGTGCATAACAGGTTAGTGGAATAATTGATATCTTTGAAGGGTTTAGAGGCTCGATTGAGATAGATAAACAGATATTTGGATCTTGTTATTGATAGGAGGCTTCCACTAAATCATGAAATTTTGTACCATCTACAAGTATGCAAAAATTTCTCTACTTACATTCATTCAACTTACTATCTTCCATACCAAAATCTACCCTTGTTAATCCACAACCATAACTAGCACACTGTCATAATGCTTCAATCTCAGTCATTAATCTTTGTCTTGACAAAAAGGATAATAATCATTAATACATTACTAAAGGTAAACATATTTCATAAAGACCCATGGAGGATAAACCATAGTCTACCAATCCATTAGAGACTCATAGTGCATAAAACCATTGAAAATACATCACAGTCATAACCTTTGCTAAGGGCACAGGATAGTCTTTTGGATTGTTTAAAAATTCATATCTATGATCATAAGCATAATAATCCTTTGTAATCTTTATGATTTCCCTAAGTTGAATGACCATTGACTTTGCATTTAGTTGACTATTCCTTTGTCTTAGCACTGTCACCTATATTCATCAAATCACTATGCATTGTTGATCTTTCATCTCATAGTCCACTTTATTGATATTTTCATATGTTGTTTTAACTGTTAATACCATCCTTTATTGATTATTGATTGTCTTTTCAATAATTTTCTACCTCTCATGATTTGGCATCTTCTTGAAAACTCTAAACTATTTCCATCATTTCTCACTTGGTGAGGGGGACTGTCACTATACTTGTTTGAAATGCTTGTGGATTGTCATCCTTTGAATCTACCATTTGCATGACTATCTTTTACTACCCTTATTTGATAGTCTTTCTAGGTGACTTCCCTTTATATGTATGGTGATTTTCTTCTTTGAGCAACCGATTTAAGTGTCATTTGAATATTGGCATTTTCTCTTTCATGCCTACTAGGTTGTTCTCTACTCCTCTTTTGTGCCCATTGACCTCATACATTTAATATGACAATCCTTTAGTGCTCTTGAGGTTTTTCATCATGATTCATAGTCAAAACCCTTATAACACAGTCATAAAGAGACCTATTGGGCACAAAACACAGTCATAACTTATAGTCATTAATCACTGTCCAAATTCAGTATAACTATCCTTTCAACTTCACAAGGTCACTACCATTTAAATTTTCTAAAATAACTATCTCTTGAAGACATTTATGACTATCCTAGGTTTTATTCATGGTGTTTTATTTTTTTTCACCCTCATTACTATCATTTCCCTTGTGAAAATAATCTTTTGTTAGTTGATTGTCGTTATTTTTCCTTGAGATTTGACCCCTTTGTGATTTCTCATCAAAACTCTTTATCTTTAGTATTCTGCCATAACACTGCCCCTTTGTTACATCATACATTATGTATTGCTTCTTCCTCATGAATATCAATGCACATGACTATCCTCTTTAAATCATGCCATTGTCATAGGTTATTAGTCATAACAAATTATCCTTTCAACTTCACAAGGTCACTCAGTATTTATCTTTTATCCTTGGAATATCATCATGACTATCTTGGTGATTGTTGTCCATCATTGAAGATTTTGACTAATCACTTTCCATGTATTGAAATTTAGCATGTAAAACCTAAGACTCATGTCCTCATATCCTTCATGCCTCCAAGTCTGTCCACAAAAATTTCATGGCACAAGTCTTTCCACAAAAAACTTCATGCTCTATGACTCATGCTCTATGATCCATTTTCTTGCATTTGTTCTCTCAATGCTATTCCTTTTGTATTTCATTGCATAAGATTGCCTTTAAGTTTCACCTTCTTACAAATCCTAGGGTTTAATGCATAAGGTATTTGATAATTCTCTTTGCACACAATTTATTGTGGGAGCTAACTCTATCCATTGAATAATATTTGCACCCTTTTCAATGTAAGGTGACTGCCATAAACCATTGCCCCTTTCCTTCTTCATGGTTTTTGTCTTAATCACATTGGATGTGACTTGAATCATCTTCCCTCTTGAGACTTGTAGATTTCCCATTCAATCTTTTTCATGTCAAACATATCACTAGTCATTTGATCATATTTATACCCTACACTTGCATACCTTTTCTTTCACAGTCTATTTTATTGTCATGCCTCTTTATGCTTGGACTATACTATCTTCTGATCAACTAATGACCTATTCTAGTAGTCATAAATACCTATGAGTACCTAAACTGGTATTCTACTAAGACAATTGATTGTCTTGTCTTCCCTCTTCTATTTCATTGATTCTCTTTACTAAAACCACTCATTCATAATTATCACTTGTAGAGTGCAAGACAAATTGATATGGTAATAATTGATAATGTCTAGGTGGTTTAGGGGACAAACCAATCTTTGGAAAAGACAAATTTACATATCATGTACCAAAATACATAAACATAGTTATTCTAACAAAATTGAAAGAGAATAGAATTTTTTCAGCAATTACATACTACTTCTATTCAAATATAAATGTATAGGGTATAATTGGATGTTACATTAATAAGGCTATGAATAAGAATTCCCATGACCAAAAGTAGTAAGATATCAAATTGGTTTGCCTAAATTATTTAGTATCCATCCTTCAATGAGAAAAATCTAATGGATACATGTACAATATGATTATAAACTATTCATGTCTCATACTATGTGAACTTCCAACTACTTTTTCTTTTTTTTATTTTTATTTTTTATTTTTTTAAACTTCTGACTACTTGGTGGTTGAGTTTCTTGATAGTTTCCCTTCCAATCTCATGGCTAAAGGAAGAATCCTTACATGGATCTACTGGGTAGTGGACAAAGGTGCAACAAGTCATGTGTGATGGTGATGATAATATAGTGACTTGTGTGTTGGGTGGATATAATGTTATTGAAGTTTTCATGCTAGCTTAGAGTGCTACTAAATCATGTTCATTAATACAAATTGTTGTCAAGGCACACACAAAGTTTCGTAAGGCTTGCATTGGTCATTCACCTTTCTTGAGAAGTGATTTCTCATGTCATGACTTTAGTGAGCTATAAAAATTGAACATAGAGCTACTAAACATTGTACAACTTTTCCTGATTTGCATACAACCCAACCTTAGACAATTTGAATAGATGATTTGAACCTTTACATGTGTATGTTGTGGTTATTTATATGATCTCACCTTGTGCAAATGCACAAAAGTGCTTAGGATCCAAGTTTGAAGGATGTTAAGTTGCCACTAGTTTAAGAAGAGGAAAGTATGTCTTAAGGAATTTCACATTAAATACTATGTGAAGTCCTAGGTACTACAAAATTTTGAAAATAAAAATGTTCTCACTAATTAAGTGCAAAACGATGTGAGGCCCATATCATAGTGTCATGGTGCTTTTTTTATTTTTGTTGTTGGTGAGAGAGAATCTATTGTATTTCTTTGTGAACACTTTGGATGCGTTGAAATATATATGCATTATTTGTTTCTTATTCTTATTTGTGCAAATTTCACATGAGGTGGTGTGTAGTAGGTATGTCCAAGGGTGTCACAAGCTAAAACCCAAGACATGCTTAGAAAGGACTTTACCTCATAAACTTGTGTGGAGATCTATTATAAGCATGTTTAATGCAAAGTATATTTCCATCCCAAGTATGTGGATGCTTATAACAATAGATGCCCACTTAATCTAAGAAATTATAGTTGACTACCATTGTCTAATTGTTTGTTGATGGATGATATGTTGTGGATTGCTCTAGTTGTGTATCTGAATTCTCACATAAGGATTAACAAAATGTGTGTACTAAAAAATAATGAATGTTGATAGTTGGAAATGAATCCAAACATAAATTAAGAGGCACATGGTATCTTGTGTAGTGATGTTTTGCTTGCAAGCAACCATAATGGCACTTTTTGAAAACCTGACAACTATAATAAGTAGATTCATTTTGGTATTTTTTTCATAGGGAATCTACTCATAAAATCAATACTAATAGATGCTCAAGGAATTTTCAATACTAGTAGAGGTGTTTGAATCCTCAGCTTCCTACTTGTGGGATTGGTGATATGATAGGGAACAAAGGACTTGATATGGTGCTCAATGTCTACATGCATATGAGGCAAATAGAAATGTTGATGTAGCTCCATTGTTTGTATCTTGGTAATCCATAAATGTGCAATTGTTTTAGAATAGTACACCATTGTGATGAGTCTTTGTTGAGGTGTGTTCTCTAGAACACAAAGATGTCTAAGCTTGAAAAGAATATTGCCAACCAAATGGAACTCACTCGCCTATTTACTTTGGGAAAACATGGTGTAGGTCTATTTAAAGTCTCAATCTAGCGTGCAAAGGTCCTAATTAGAGAAGTTTTGACTATGCAAGTCTAGCACTATGATGAGTGTGTGATTTGATAATTGGCTAAAGAAATCCACTACCTTATTGTATTTCATCTGTGTGCTTGATCTATAGATGCAATACTTCAAGTATGTCATCCACTCCATGTTTCATTCATTCTCTTATTGGAAATGCATTCCTTGATAAAACTAATTGATAGATTCAAATATTGAGCACCTTAAGATTATGTGATTAAATATAATTATGTTATATAATTCAATTAAGCAACATTGGAAAAGGAAAGAATGCCTGCATTTGAATGAATAATTTCAAAAAAAAAAATTGCATTGTTTCATCAAAATTTTGACGAAAGTAACTGATGAACCACCAAAAATGTTTGATGAAATTGCTATACTTGCAACAAAATTTTTGTTGTAATGACTTGCCCATATTGTCAAAATTGTGACGAACTTCTGGTGTTATTTCGACACTTTGGAAGAGTCATGCCAATTGTGTTGTGGTTATTTATTTTTATTTTTTTTAAATTGCATTGTTTCATCAAAATTTTGACGAAAGTAACCGACAAACCACCAAAAACGTCCAATGAAATTGCTATACTTGCCATGAAATTTTTCGTCATAATAACTTGCCCATATCGTCGAAATTGCGATGAACTTCTGGTGTTGTTTCGACACTTTGGAAGAGTCATGCCAATTGTGTTGTGGTTTTTTTTTGTCACTATATAGATGACATTTTTGTCAATATTCTAACATTTAAAAGTTGGTCATGAAAGCAACAAAAAACTAGCTACAAAAATTATTTGACTGTTTCATTGGAATTCCAACAATAGTTTGTCGTTATTTCAACAAACTTTCATCAAAATTTGGAGTCAAATACAGTACTTTTTGGACATCATTGGTAGTTTGATCAACATTGTTAAGTGTTTTGTTAGAGGGTTTGTGTCCTCTAAGTGTAATGATTGGTCCTACTTGTAGGGTTTTAGTATCAACAATCCCATCATTAGTTATGTTCTTGTTTCAAGACCAAAATTTGTTCCTATCATTAGGGGTGTTCTAAGCATTTGGATTTCTATTTGACATCTTGATTTCACCTTTTTCAATTAGATTCTTTTCAAGTATGATACCCTTTTCTACTAGTTCCACAAAAGAAGTGAAATAGTGTACTCTTACGTCACTTCTCAATTTTGAATTGAGGTTCTCTAGGAATATGGTGACCTTTTTCTTTTTAGGTATTTCAACAAGGCATCAACTAGCTAGACTCCTCCATCTCTAGAAGGTGATAAAGTTCTCTCCTTCATCTTGTGTAGTGTGACATAAGGATGCTATTGTGATTTCATTATCAATGTTAAAGGAAAAATGTTCGATAAATTTTTCAACAAGTTCACCCCATGATCTTATGCCATATGGAAGTTGAGAAAACCATTCAAGTGTTATTCCAATAAGGCTTCGCAGAAAAAGTCTCATGAAATATGTGGTGTCATATGCAACATCTATGAAAATTTTGGAAAATTCCCTTATATGTTCAATAGAATTATGCTTCCCATTATACTTAGTCAAGTTTGGTATAACATATCCATGTGGGAAAGGCATCATGTATAAAGATTTGTCAAAGTGAAATGGACATAAGTATTTTGTTGAAAAAGTCTTCTTGCTAGACATTGCCATATTATCCATATGTTGTTGAAGGGCTTGCATTTGCATCTGTAGAACATCCACGTGTGTCAATGATGTGTTGGTTGGATTGTTGGGGTCTATGTAAGTGTTTTGGAATCTAACATTTTGTGACAGATTTTGGTTTAGTGTTGGAATGAAGGGTGAATTTTGGTTTGATGTTGGTTGATTGGGAATGTATACATTTTGTGATGGATTAGGTTGGCTTCCATGTTGGATGAAAGGTATGTTTCCTATTTGTGATACCCCTATCTATGGTATGGCACTAGTGATGTTGATGCTTGGAATATCATTTGTCGTGTTTGTGCCAACTTTAGGCCTTTTGCTTCCAGTATTGGTGCCAAAGGGATTTGACGATGATGCCCCTACAATAAAATTAAGGCCTTGTGTCATGCTTGATGTACCAAATGGTGATGTGTGTATTGTTGTGGCACTTTGTGTAGGTACTCCAAATGGTATAGTTGCAGTTACTTGAGGATAGAGGCACTAGATGTCATCGTGTTTTTCCCTTAGGTAGATGAAGTTTGTAATGTGTGAATGTCAAATCCTGCAGGTAATGTGGCACCTTCTACTAACAATTTTGCTAGATATCGTTGAGGATCTTGTGCCAAGTATTTATCTACAAAAGAGGAAAATTTTGGGTCTTGTGTAGCAATGTCTAAGTCTTTAACTACAATGTGTCCTTGTTGGTCTCTAGTGATGAATTTTTCCAATAAAGTTTTGTGTGGTCTGCATGTACCTGATAGGGGATTTGAGAATGGATTGATAAATTATTGTGGATCAACCATTTCTCTTTTTTTCCTTCCAGACCTTGTTTCAACCATGTAATATGTGCTCAAAATGTGGATGATGCAAAACTATGTCTATGAATGATATGATTTTAGTCTATGTTTTTGGATTTTCTTGGATATAAAGAATGAATGCTAATGCAACTATGTTTTTGTTCTTTTTTGGAAAATAAGGAAATTATAAAATGATGTTATCCTAAAATGACTATATCTAAGTATGCAAAAGTATAGTCAAGCTTTTAAAAGTAATCAATTTTTGAAGATTTGAAAAGAGGTTACCAACCACCTAAAGTTTGACCAAGGCTTTGATTTAGTTTGTCAAGAAACCTTTTGTAAGACTAAGACTAAGAGATAAAGTGGGTTCCCAAACTAGACTAATGAATTGGAAAGACTCACCAAGATGACAAAAGACTATAATTGTGACAAGGACTAGGTTCAATGACAATTTTCATTGAAGCAAAGGTTTATCCAAAGTATGGAAAGTTGGCCTATTTTGAAATCTACAAAGGTGATTGTTCTAAAAGTTTGATTGATCTAAATGTAACTAGTATATCTATTGCTATGGTTAAATGATACCTAAAGGATGCAATCATGAAAAATGTGAGCAAATCTTTCTAGTTTATATTTAGATATTACTATGAAAGGATAATCAGAGACTAGTTTTGACTATTTGACCTTGGACTATGACAGTGAATTTTTTTTTTCTAGTAATTAGGCAATTGTGGTTTAGGTTGATAGATGTGTCACATAAATGAATAGATGTGGTTTTCAATGTCATATGTAGTTTACTAGTAAACTATGTCTTAGGTCTGTGATTGGAAGATGCATCATTCTAATTCAAATGCAGCTCCTCAGATCAGATGCATCACAGAGGTGTTTAGATGCATTTTTTAATTTAATAGAATAGCAAATGTAGGCTTGACACTTGTGACTCAAAATAGCATATGCGGTTTTCAAATTGACAGATGCGACTTAGTATGAAAGATGCAAGTTTTTGGTATATATATATGTGACTCCATTTTATAAATGTGGCTTTCTGGTATACAGATGTGCTTAGTTTGATAGATGTGAGTTTATGGTTGATAGATGCGACTCATAACATCAAATGTAACTCTTTATGGCAGATATAGTTTACTGTAAATTTGCAAGTTTTGACTCAGTCTGATTTTTATCAAATTTTGGATAATAGAAGACAATTAGAGAACACTTTGTTTTGGTTCAATTTTGACGTAAAAATGTTTAAACCCAAATAGACAAGTATGATTCATATGGCTAGCAAGGACAATATTTGTTGAGTTCGCACTTGGATTTCTCTAGCCACACTTATTCAGAGTAGATGATTAGAAGCTTTACCACATTGGCACCCCTCCACAACACTCACTTCTATGGGTCATCTAAGCTTCGAGTTCTCATGAATCTCCCATGACAAACTCTTCATCTCTACTAAAAATTGCAAGTACATGGGATGGCTTCAAAGGTCCAACCTCTTACACTAGCAAATAGAAGGATTTTGGTAAATCTAAAAATAAATAGCTTTTAATAAGGGCACCCATTCAGGTGGTGCAGGAGCACCTAGGCTGACCTCCATTTTGGCTTGTACTGACCCTAGCCAAGTCAGGGATGTTAATATGCTTGTGAGTGTGGTTTGGACATTAGAAGGTATTGCATTTGTGGTTGAAGAGTTAGTCATTAGGACTAAAATCTTCATTGGGTCATCATTAGTATTAAATTTTTCTTTATTAAACTTAGGACAACATATGTTAAACATTTAGTATGTGTTAAAGCCATTTCCTCATTGTTTGGAGATGCTAAGAGTCAGTTGAGGGGTTGTTAGCTTGAGGTTAATGAGTTGGAGATCCTAAAAAGAAGGATAATGGCAAGGTTGCAAGAATATTGCAAAGTGCATGGCAACATTGTTAGGTTGCATGCAATTCAATTAGTTGGATTCCCTTGAAATCAAGGATATGGAGGTGTGCAATCTCTCCTTGAATGTTGGAAAAGACTCCAAGATGGAGGTAATGGCTTGTAGACAGTCAGTTTTGGCATTGTAAAGAACTTTTGGTGTGAAAAATAAAAGACAATGAACATATTTCAGTAATTTTCTGTGTGTTACCCGCGTGCTTAGAGAAACAGTGATTAAAATGGATTTGTTTGCACATTTTTCTCACTGTTCTTAGGTTCTTTGAATAGTTTGAAGTGAATTTCCTATTGTAGATAAGAGTTGAGATTAGATTCAGTGTTTTGTATTTATAGTTTAGAGTTGTAGAGTTTTGTTTCTGAAATCCCCGTGTGTTTTGCAACAGAACTATCAAAGGCATAGCATATACAGATTTAGCACTACATTCATGCTATTAGGATAGATTTGATTCATTTTTCATTGTGTGTTCAAGTGGAGTAGTGTAGAGTTTTTGAATTGACTCCTTAGATCATCATTTAGAGGGTTTATAAACACAGTTTTGAACAGTCAGTCCACAAATGGCTCCCCCATGAAATCTGCCAGTGGAGTTTTCTTGAGGTTGATAGAAATGATAGGGGAGCCATGCTTTTGTACATATTTAGTATTAGGAAACTTTTAGATCCAAGAAAAATTTGGAAATACCAAACCCTAGGCGAGTATTAGCTGCCTGGTTAGGTGTTTGGTAGAGAAAAGACAAGAGAATAGGCAGGGGAATAGATAACTGTACGAAATATGTACGGTACCAGGTGGGGTGAGGTGAGGTCTTCATACTCCAAAAGGTTTGAGACTTCCCTAAATGAATTGGAGCTAATTGTGATTAAGAAACCAGTGAAACCCTAGATATTAGGGCAATTAGGCCTCTTCTCCAAGATCATTGGAAGGCACTGTACGGAACAGAAGGAGGCCAAAAAACTATTGAAAATTTTAAAAGTCCCAAAAGGGTGTCAGAATATGTGTTTTTTTTGCTAGGTTGTAAGGAGAATATTAGCAGAAAAAGCCAATTAGTGACTAGTAAGGGCTAGTAGAGTTTAGGCCTCACCTAGGCAATTTCAAGAAATCGGGTGATTTGAGGTTCAAACACCAAGCAAGATGCATCCATTTGGAGGTGAAATGCAAGAAACCAGTATCTCCAGCTCCCTTGCAAGAAGTTCAAATCAGATGAAGAATTTGGCACTTAGATCCTTCTAATTCCAAGGAGAGTAAGCAGTTACAAACAAGGTGTTGAATCTTCAAGGGTAAAGTACAAGGTTGAAAGTTCTCTGAGAAGAGTTGGAGCAAGACTAGAGCAGTCTTTTAAGCTCAAAAAGGAACCCTTGGTAGCAGGTTCTAGGCAGGAGACAGTGGAAAGTCTCCTAGAAGGCAGTACAAGCAACCCTTGGAGTTTTAATACACCATATTGGTATCAGAGCTTGGAGTAGATTCAAGGCTTGTGATTAATGAGCTAATCCACTGAGTCAGTAGGAGAGAATACACCAGAGGAAGGAACCATGGTGACAAATGCAGAGCTAGAAAAGAAGGTAGAAGAGCAAGAGGAAGATAACCGATTGCTCAGAGAGAGGATATCTCAGATGGAGAAACTCCTGGATGAAGTCCAAGAAACAGCAGATACTATGAAGGACAAGATAAAGCAGAAGGAAGAGCAGGAAGCCAAGGAAAAAGAAGAGGATTTGGAGGAGGAAGCTCCAAAGCCTGATCTTGTTCTTGCAAAGGAACCATTCTTGAAGGCATTGCAGGCCTTGAGTGGTAAAGCATTGGATGGTGTGCCACTTTTCAGTGGACAAATGGACCCTGATTTAGTTGTGGACTGGATTGAGAGCATTGAGAATCACTTTGAGTGTGATGGAATAACAGAAGCCCAAAAGGTAAAGGTGGCCACGTCAAGGTTGAGAGGAGCAGCTCTCACATGGTGGAAGTTTGTACAATCTAAAAGAGAGAAAGAAGGCAAAGGTCCCATAGTTTCATGGAGAGGAATGGTGACCAAGATAAGGCAGACTTATCTCCCTGATGATTATGAAGTTCAGTTGCACAGGAGAAGATACAATCTGAGGAAAAACAATATGGATGTCCAAACATATACAGAGGAGTTTCAAAAATTGTGCCTTATATCAAAGGTGGTTGAAGATGAGAGTATCAGGTTAGCAAGGTATCTAAATGGACTCAAGTGGTCTATTCAAGAAGATATGAGTTTAGTCAACTTCTAAACAGTCCGCCAATGCTATTAAATGGCTTTGAAGATAGAGGAGAAAGGTAAAAAGAAGCAGGAACAAAACCCCAAAAGCAGAGGTAAAGGAAAAGACAGCAGAGGACAAAGAGGGAGCTATAGTGGAAGAAGCTCAGAATCAAGAGCCCAAGGAGAAGTCAGATTTTCTGAACAGCAAGAAGGAATTTCCAGTAGAGGTGGTAGAGGAAGAGGTTTCAACTCCAGAGGAAGAAGTGGTGGACAAGGAAGAGGTAGCTACTTCACCAACATGAAATGCTATCACTGCAACCAATTGGGATACCCAGCCTATAGATGTCCAAAGAAAGGCAGCACTTCTCATGGAGGAGACAAGAGAACTAATTTGATTCAAGATGAAACAACTGTAGAAAATAAACAATCAGAAGTACCTTTGAACTCAGAGGAAGGTGAGAATCTCATGATGAGGAGGACTTTGATCAAAGAACCACTCAAAGAAGAGCCAAGCCAAAGAAGGTCCTTGTTTAGGATACAATGCAAGATGATGGGGAAAGTGTGCAAGGTCATTATAGACTTAGGTTCAACTGAAAATATTGTGTCAGAGGAGGCAGTCAGCAAGCTGAAGTTGACAAGGATACCCCACAACAATCCTTACAAGGTCACATGGCTCAATAAGGGTCAGCATGTCTTGGTGAATGAACAAGCATGGGTGGAGTTCTCAATTGGCAAGTACAAAGACAAGGTATTGTGTGATCTATTACCTATGGATGCATGCCACTTGCTCCTAGGTAGGCCATAAAAATTTGACCGTCAAGCTGTACATGATGGAGCTAAGAATTCATATACCTTCAAGAAGGACAATGTAACCTACAAGATTCAATCTTTGTTAGAAGATACTGAGGTGCAAACAACAGGTTCTAAGCTGCTAATAGCTGGTGAAAAAGAGTTCTTAAAGGCACTGGAAGAAGCAGAAGAAGTTGGCTATGCAGTCATGATTAAGCCAAGAGAAGTAAGCAAAGAGAAGGCAACTGAAAAGCAAGAGTTACCCAAGGAGATTCAAGACTTGTTGCAGACCTATGAAGGTATTGTAAGTAGTGGTCAACCAGCAACCTTACCTCCTAAAAGAGCCATAAGTCATAGGATAGACTTGATACCAGGAGCCACCCTTCCAAACAAAGCAGCCTACAAGATGACACCTCAGCAAAATGAGGAAATAGCTAGGCAGATTCAAGAACTACTTGACCAAGGTCTCATTAGGAAAAGCATTAGTCCATGTGCAGTTCCCACTGTCGTAGCAACTAAGAAAGGAGGAGAATGGAGGCTTTGTACTGATTCCAGGGCAATAAACAAGATAACCATTAGGTATAGGTTTCCTATTCCTAGGATTGAAGATCTCATGGATTATCTAGGTGAAGCTAGGTACTATACCAAGATATATTTAAAGAGTGGTTACCACCAAATTAGAATACATGAGGGTGATGAGTGGAAAATAGCCTTCAAAACCAATGAGGGTCTCTATGAGTGGCTAGTTATGCCATTTGGCTTGTCTAATGCCCCCTCCAAATTCATGAGACTCATGAATGAAATCCTTAAAGACTACATTGGCAAGTTTGTAGTAGTGTATCTTGATGATATACTAATCCATAGCAGAACTAGGGAAGAGCACCTCCAACACATTGAGTTGATTTTCAAGAAGCTGCAGGAGGAGAAACTGAAGATCAATTTGGAAAAGTGTGAGTTCATCAAAACAGAGCTAGTGTACCTTGGTTTTGTGCTATCACATGGCAACTTGAAGATGGACAGCAGCAAGGTAGAAGTCATTCTTAATTGGCCTACTCCAAAGACAGCAACAGAGGTAAGAAGCTTCCATGGTCTTGCTCAGTATTATAAAAAATTCATAAGGCAGTTTAGTGCTATTTGTGCTCCTATGTTGGATACCATTAAAGGAGGCATGAAAACCAAGTTTGTATGGAATGAGCAAGCTAACAAGAGTTTTGAGTTGTTGAAGGAAAAGATAGCTACCCAACCTGTTTTGGTGTTGCCAAGCTTTGAGAAGCTATTCACCATTGAATGTGATGCAAGTAATGTAGCAATTGGAGCTATTCTCAGCCAAGAGGGTAGACCGGTGGCTTTTCATTCAGAGAAGCTAAGTGAAGCCAAGAAGAAGTACTCTTCTTATGATCTTGAAATGTATGCATTGGTCCAAGCATTAAGGAAGTGGAGGCACTACTTTCTTCCCAAGGAATTCATTGTGTACTCAGACAATCAAGCACTCAGTTTCCTGAATTCACAAGAGAAGTTGAGTCACAGGCACATGAAGTGGGTGGAGTACTTGCAAGCTTACACCTTCAACATCAAGCACAAGAAAGGAGCTCTCAACAAAGTTGTTGATGCATTGAGCAGGAGAGTTCTTACCATTCAAGAAATTCAGTTGAAGAGCATGGGAATAGATCACTTCAATGATCTATATGCAGATGATGAAGACTTTGCAAAAATTTATAAGGTATGTCTTGAGTTTAAGAACCATTTCCATAGCAAGTATGTTGAATACACCTTGCAAAGTGATTTATTGTTTAAAGGGAATCAGATTTGTGTTCCTAGAGGTTCTATTAGGGAGAATTTAATACAAGAGAAGCATAATGGTGCATTGAGTGGTCACTTTGGGATCACTAAAACTCAAGAGCTTGTCCAAAGGTTTTATTTTTGGCCTAAGATGAACCTAGATGTCAGGAAATATGTAGAAAGTTGTGTAGTGTGTCAAAAAGAAAAAGGCACTTCTTCAAATGCAGGCTTATACTAGCCACTGCCAATCCCTTTTAGGCCATGGGAATACTTGAGCATGGACTTTGTAGTTGGTTTACCCAAGACAAGGTAAGGTATGGATAGTGCTTATGTTGTTGTTGATAGATTCAGCAAAATGGCTCACTTTATACCCTGCAAAACAACCAATGATGCCAGTCAAATAGCCTCCCTTTTCTTCAAATAAATAGTCAGAATTCATGGCTTACCAATCAGCATTGTCTCAGACAGAGATACCAAGTTTATGAGTCATTTTTGGAAGACTCTTTGGCAAAGAATGGGCACCAATCTGTCCTTTGGATCTGCATACCATCCCCAAACTGATGGTCAGACCGAAGTTGTGAATAGGACACTTGGAAACCTTCTAAGATGCTTGACCAAGGAGTATGGTCAACAATGGGATCAAATTATTGGGCAGGCTGAATATGCCTATAATGATATAGTGAATAGGTCAACAGGGAAAAGTCCCTTTGAAATTGTTTATGGACTGCACCCTAGAGGTGTTTATGAGCTGAGGGAATTGAAGGATGGAGTCAAAGGAAGTGGTTATGCAGATGATATTGCCTATGCAATGTAGGAAATCCATGACACAGTCAGAAAAACCTTGGCAGAAAATACTATGAAGCATAAGGTTAAGGTGGATGAGCATAGGAGAGAAGTCCAATTCAATGTGGGAGACTTAGTGATGGTCCATTTGAACAAGGATAGATTGCAGAAAGGAGTCCCTCACAAGCTGCAAATTAAGAGGATAGGTCCTTTTCCTATCTTGGAAAAGTATGGAAGCAATGCAGTTAAAGTGCAATTACCAGATGACAGTGGATTGTCCCCTGTTTTCAATGTTGCAGCCCTAGTCCATTACAGAGGACCACCACCAAACATGGATCAAACCATCCAAGAAGTCATTCAAGATGTAGAAGAGCTCAAACTGCCCTCCACTGCAGTTAAGCAAGCTGATAAGGTATTGGACACTAGAGTTTACAAGAGAACCAGGACTAAAGAATACAAAGAACACCTGATCAAGAGGCATGGACAACCTGATTCAGATGCAGTATGGATCAAGGAGGCAGAGTTCAAGAAGTTGGGCATTGATCCCAACTTGCTCAATCCAAGGATGGATTGAAGTTTTCTATTTTGGGGAGGATGGTGCAAGAGCACCTAGGCTGACCTCCGTTTTGGCTTGCACAATTTTGGCTTGTACTGACCTTAGCCAAGTCAAGGATGTTAATATGCTTGTGAGTGTGGTTTGGACATTAGAAGGTATTGCATTTGTGGTTGAAGAGTTAGTCATTAGGACTAAAATCTTCATTGGGTCATCATTAGTATTAAATTTTGCTTTATTAAACTTAGGACAGCATATGTTAAACATTTAGTATGTGTTAAAGCCATTTCCTCAATGTTTGGAGATGCTAAGATTTAGTTGAGGGGTTGTTAGCTCGAGGTTAATGAGTTGGAGATCCTAAAAAGAAGGATAATGGCAAGGTTGCAAGAATATTGCAAAGTGCATGGCAACATTGTTAGGTTGCATGCAAATCAATTAGTTGGATTCCCTTGAAATCAAGGATATGGAGGCATGCAATCTCTCCTTGAATGTTGGAAAAGACTCCAAGATGGAGGTAATGGCTCGTAGACAGTCAGTTTTGGAATTGTAAAGAACTTTTGGTGTGAAAAATAAAAGACAGTGAACAGATTTCAATAATTTTCTGTGTGTTACCCACGTGCTTAGAGAAACAGTGATTAAAATGGCTTTGTTTACATAGTTTTCTCACTGTTCTTAGGTTCTTTGAATAGTTTGAAGTGAATTTCTTGTTGTAGATAAGATTTGAGATTAGATTCAGTGTTTTGTATTTATAGTTTAGAGTTGTAGAGTTTTGTTTCTAAAATCCCCGTGTGTTTTGCAACAGAACTATCAAAGGCATAGCATATACATATTTAGCACTGCATTCATGCTATTAGGATAGATTTGATTCATTTTTCATTGTGTGTTCAAGTGTAGTAGTGTAGATTTTTTGAATTGACTCCTTAGATCAGCATTTAGAGGGTTTATAAACATAGTTTTGAACAGTCAGTCCACAAATCACTCCCCCATGAAATCTGCCCATGGAGTTTTCCTGAGGTTGATGGAAATGATAGGGGAGCCATGCTTTTGTACATATTTAGTATTAGGAAACTTTGAGAGCCAAGAAAAAGTTGGAAATACCAAACCCTAGGCAAGTATTAGCTGCCCAGTTAGGTGTTTGGTAGAGAAAAGACAAGAGAATAGGCAGGGGAATAGATAACTATACAGAATCCGTACAATACCAGGTGGGGTGAGGTGAGGTCTTCATATTCCAAAAGGTTTGAGACTTCCCTGAATGCATTGGAGCTAATTGTGATTAAGAAACCAATGAAACCCTAGATATTAGGGCAATTAGGCCTCTTCTCCAAGATCATTGGAAGGCACTGTACGGAACAGAAGGATGCCAAAAAACTATTGCAAGATTTAAAAGTCCCAAAAGGGTGTCAGAATATGTGTTGTTTTTGCTAGGTTGTAAGGAGAATATTAGTAGAAAAATCCAATTAGTGACTGGTAAGGGCTAGTAGAGTTTAGGCCTCACCTAGGCAATTTCAGGAAATCGGGTGATTTGAGGTTCAAACACTAAGCAAGATGCATCCATTTGGAGGTGAAATGAAAGAAACTAGTATCTCTAGCTCCCTTGCAAGAATTTCAAATCAGATGAAGAATTTGGCACTTAGATCCTTCTAAGTCCAAGGAGAGTAAGCAGTTACAAACAAGGTGTTGAATCTTCAAGGGTAAAGTACAAGGTTGAAAGCTCTCTGAGAAGAGTTGGAGTAGGACTAGACCATTCTTTTAAGCTCAAAAAGGAACCCTTGGTAGCAGGTTCCAGGCAGGATACAGTGGAAAGTCTCCTAGAAGGCAGTACAAGCAACCCTTGGAGTTTTAATACACCATTAGGTGGCTATGTGTGAGGCAAGATTAACTTGTTTACATAACAAATCTGCACTTGTAATGTTAAGTTTTCCATTAGTATTCATATTTCTATACCAGTCGGGAGTAGCTTGGCTTTAGCTTCATTTCTAGTTTGAGTCACCTTGGGGTGAGTACATTTTGCCACCAAGGAAATCCCAATCCTAGAGTCAATAATAATTTCTCTCACACCCAGTATCGCACAAGTGTGCAAGGGGAGAGGATAGTTTTGTTATTGAATAGGTTTTTAATCTAACAAAATATACGAACACACCAAACACAGAGAATGATGATTTATTTTAAGCACTAAATGAAATATGAGCTAATCGAATCAGGCAATCTGTTTCAAAATGAACCTTTGACAAGCATCCTGCAAGACCACACATTAGAAGTTTGAATTTTTGTCTTCGTCAATTGTCCTACAAACACAGTTTGTATATTTGTCTTCTATGAATCATCCTACAAAAACTATATAAACTCCACAAGATCACATGTTGCAAACTATGAATTAGTCATGATGAAAAACTGCAATTATTAAAATGAAAACTAAAAAGTCCTAAAATTAGAAAATTATTCTTTACCAGTCAAATGTGTCATAGGAAGAATTTTTTTTACTAGTCAAATGCATCATAGGAAGCCACAAATGCATCACAAAATGTCAGATGCAACGTTTGATTCTTCATATGTGATTCATGAGATCAAATGGCGTTGTTTTGTGCCTTAGATGCATTGAACTATACCTATTCCTACAAAAACTCAAATTTTCTACAATTTTTTCTTAAGACCACATCTTCACATCGGGTTCACCATTTATAGGACAGGTTAAATTCACAGATTAGTAGTACAAGCATAAACTCAAACTAAACCTATGCTAATAATAAAGAACAATGGAATATAAAGCATAAACAAAGGAATGATCTCACCAAACCCCTTATGCATTCCATGGATCACCTTCATTGCACTTCTCCATTTCACCGTTGTATGATTTTCCTTCATATTTCTCTTAAGTATGCAAGTATAGCCTCATGATAGTTTTAATAGAAAAAAATTGAAGATTTATAAAAGTTGCTTCCAAAACTCATAAGATTTCAGGAGTAATAATGATGAAGGTAAAGCCAATTTATAGAAAATATGATTTTTGAATGACAAGCTTAGATTCAAAGATAAATTGATGATTAAGATTAAAATATATGACATGCAATAAGATTAGTATAAGTGATAAAGCATAAATGGTGGAGATTAAATTAAATAATAATTTAATCTTTAGTGGAAACTGTTTGAGACACAGAAGAATAAAGATTGCATGTAAAGATAAAGATTGAAATAGATAGAAGATGAGAATAAATTAATTAAATAATTAAAGTTATTTAATTAATAAAGGTTTGCATGTAAAAGATAAGAATAAATCTAGATAACAGACTGATTAACACAAAAAGTTTGTTTGTTAAGGTTAATCAATTATTAAATCACCAGATAACTAAATGATCAATTTAGATCTAGACATAAGTGATAAATGACTAATTAGATAACAAAGAGATTATCTAATCACAGAGGAATATGCCATGGATAAACCCTTTTATGAATTAAATAATAATTTAATCAGCATTCAAGATTTTTGGATTAAATTAAATAAATAAAGATTTATTTAATTAAAGATAGAAAAGGCTAAAGAATAATTAAATAATTAAAGTGATTATTTAATTATAGTCAAAAGTGTGATAGGAATTAATTAAATAATTCAAAATGATTATTTAACAAAGGATAGATTTAATTAGCGACATAATTAAATAAATAATATTTAATTAATTAATCAAGGAAGAATAAAGGTAAGAATGAATTAATTAAATAAATAAAGTTATTTATTTAATAGAGGAAAAATGACTTTAGAAAATAATTAAACAATTAACATCATTTAATTATGAAAAAGAAGATTAGAATTATGATGAAAATTAGAGTCACAGGCCTGGGACAATTTTTAGTGTCTACACACACAACTAAGCAAGTATGCGCCAAGATTATTTTACGAGAGTATCCACAAGCACAGCAAACGAAAAATAATGATTGATGCCCCATTCCTTTCTCTCTAAATCATTTTGTTTAGACATCATTGAGAGGTCCTTGGAATGGGTCATTAAGACAAGTCATAAGAAAAGATCAAAGACAAACAGTCAGTGTTATCTATAGCTCCTACCTAGTTTAAGTTTAGCTTAAAGTGATATCTGATACTAATATCCATCATAGGAAAGATACATCCTAGGACATGTTGATCAAAGAATTATTTGATGTTAGGACAATGATGCTAAGATGAGTTTTTGCTATAAACTTCACTAGTGCATTTACCTATGGTTTAAACTTTATATTTCCATAATTGGGCTCACACTTTACGACTTGTTATACTTGTTTTCTACTTGTTTCACCAAAGGGTGAAGGTGACGATCGTTTATTATGGGTGAAAGTTTATTACGGGTGAAAGCGAGATGGGATGGATGGGATTTTGTATTTTCTAGAATATTTCAATATTTTTGGTATTTTGAAAATGTTTTGAGGTTGTTTTTGGTCTTTTTGGAAGTTTATATGAATGTTTAGTATTTTTTTATTTTTTGAGGTTTTTTAGGGTTTTCTGAATGTTTTGAAGCTATTTAGGTCTTTTAGATTTTTTTCCATTTATGAATCTTTTTTTCCAATATTTGGATGTTTTGAGTTTTTGAGCCGTTTGTTTTGAGTTTCTAGATATTTGGATGTTTTGTGTTTTCATGAGTTTACGAGTTTCAACCCAGAACCTAACTAAATACATATCTTAGGGCCTTGGGGTTGATCAAATGTATCACCCTATGTTGCCACGGAGACCCGTGGTTTGACTAACTCGACTTATTTACAAGGCAAAGTTACAGACAGGGCGAGACAATAGTTAATTCGTGATTTGCTAAAGGACCCAACCTAGGGTATCTGAGGGCACATGGTGATAGCCCTTTCGTTCGGATGACGATGTGGTTTGAGAAGGGACTTTGTTTCGGTTTTCTGGTATTTGGCCTTTTGGGGTTTTGATGTTGGATGCTGGATTTTGCTTGTCGGTTTCGATCTTAGATTTTCTAGATAAGATTTTATGAATGTTTTGGATTTTCTAATAAGATTCTATGGAATATTTTTGGTGTTTTCTGATAAGATGTCCTATGACCTCAAGATATACAAGAACCTAATTGTGACATATAATGAAATTCCCCCAATGTGATATGTTAGCCTACTTCAATAAAGGTAGGACATACTGACCTTGGGAATATTCAAAGTAGTGCTAAAGATTTCATGATACCTTACAATGACAAGCCATGATAAGGACAAGGAAGGGGATGAATGGTGATGAAAAGAATGATAGGCCAAAACAACAAAAGAATAGATGAAGATTCTTTATTTATGCAAGGTACCTGTTTGCCAAGTTTTCACAAAGGTACTTGTCCAAAGTGCCACTGAAGTGGTTTTCACTAGAGGACAAAAAATTTCTTTACTTTTTCAATCTTTTTTCTCATTTTTTCAGATTTTGATCATTTTCTTTATTTTTTTGTATTTTTTGATTTACACCCTCCATGTTTAGGCATAAAACTTTTTGAGAATCAAGTTGTTGATTGGCTCTTGAAAGGATTCACCTTTAGGGGTTGATAGTTGGTATGCTCCTGATCCATAACTTGCTATGATGACAAAGGGACCCAACCAGTTAGGCTGAAACTTCCTTTTCTATCTTGATCTGGAAGGTGTTGGAGTTAAAATGACACTGAGAGGGGTGGGTGAATCAGTGTCTTAACAGATTTGACCAATTTTCTCATATTCAAAAACATAGCTCAAATTTGATCTCAATATTATTCTGATTAATGCATTCATGAGTTGAATGTAATCATTCATAAACAGAATTGAGAAAAGTAATAAACCCAACAGTGAACTGAAACGACAATACAGAAAAACATTGAGCACACAGAAGAACAAAGAGACAAGATTTTGTCGAGTGGAAAACCCTCCTAGGGTATAAAAACCACTCCTAAACTGCCTTACTGGCTTAATCTTCAAAACCACTTTTAACAATGCCTTATAGGATAATTTCTAAGCTCCAACTCAAGGAGCACCAACCCCTCACTCAAGGAGCACCAACCCCTCATTTAGAGACACCAATCTCAAGGAGCACCAACCCCTTACTCAGATTTCAGAATTACAATAATAATATATCAGAGGATCTCTCTGTTTATAGTTAAGTTCATTAACACTCTGGTTCTAATACTCTAGGAACAATATCCTAGTATTACATCCAATTCCCTCTCTTGATTATGGCCAAAATAACTATCTCTTAGAATTGTAGGCCAGCAACTCCACAGTTTTCAACACTAGTTTTTATATACATTTCAAGTATGTCTGTTATCAAGAAATTTTCAACAAGCATTTTTCACAAGATTCTTAAACTCTCTTGCTATTTTTAGAATCTGAAGCTGGATAATGATGATCTATAGATGATGGTAAAAATCAGAGTAATGCATATCCAAAAAGCTTTAATTTCTGCGCTGAGTCAGGAAATTTCAAATTGTAACTGAAATATTTTCATCAAAGCCATGTCTGCCTACTAACAAAAAATCATAACCTCTAAAATATCAGAGAATATCTTGCCAGAGATTCGATACCAACCAAAGAAGTCTATATGCAACTATATTTAGAAAAATTCATTAAATCAAAAACACAACAGCTCAAAAATAAACTCGATGAATATCCTATTATGTAACCATTCTGAGATTTGATTCTAATCCATGATGATGACCACAGAGTTTTGAGTCTTCGTAACTATCGTTGAGACAATCATATAGTTCTGTCGAAGGCAATTAAATCGCCAGACAATCCCTTTAGATATCGCTTTCACCAAGAGCCATCAGAGTCGGGAAGAACACATAACGAATACATCATGTCTCGTCGATAGGCTTCCTTAGAGTATTATTCGTTCGCTATCATTGTAGCCTAAAGGTTCTCTCACCAAATGTATCCTTCTATCTGTCATTGTGACATCCTACTGTTGGGGAGATGCTTTGTAGATTTCGTTGTGTTACACCGAAAGACTTTATCCCTTATAAGTCACTGTAACATAATGGTTCTCTCACTGATACATCATTCTATTTGTCATTGTGACACAACAGAGTTAGGGAGAAGTCATACCACCAAGATTATGTTTCATCAAAGGTCACTTGATACACATTGTCACCATAACATATCATTTTTCTTGCCGACGAGCCTTCTATCTTGTATTTGTCACTATAGCTTACCGTCATTGGGGAGACCTCTCTTAGAAATCTTGAGTCATACCGAAAGTCTTTATCATTTCCAAGTCACCAAGACAAGAGCACACATACACTAAGATGTGTCCTTCATCTGCCTTTGCCAAGACAATGTGTAGTCGGGGTAACATCTTATAGAGCATCCTGTGTCTTACAGAAAGCTCACATTTTCATTCCTGTCACCATGACATATCGCTTTCAGGGAGACCTCATATAGATATCTTCGTTATACCAAAACACCCTAAATTCACCTCATATCACCAAGAGAGAACAAAACTCACACCGATAAAGTCCTTTTGAATTCCATTAGTGAGACATATCAAAGTCGGGGAGACCTCTTGTAGAGCACACCATTTCTTTCTAAAAGTCTTCATCCACTTGTGTGTCACTGATCCAATCTAGATCTTATGCTGATCAAGTCCCTTTATGTTTCATTAGTGATACTGAAGGTCACTAGCTGAGACCTCTCGCTGAAAACCCTAGCTCTTACTAAAGAGACTACCTTTATGTTTTCGGTCGGTGTAACAAATCAAATTCGCCAAGACCTTTCTTCGATGCACATGATTCATACCAAAATGCTTTATCCACTCTAAGTCACTAAGACATTACAAACCTCTTTCCAAAATCCTTCCACAAGCATTAGTTGGTGAGACCAAGAGAAATCACTAAGACCTCAGCCCGATACCGCTCAGCTTGGCTAAAGTTCTCTCAAAGAGTTTTTTAGTGAGACTCCTCCTGAAAAAAAGATAAAACCTTTTGAGCACGAGTTGGTAAGACAAGAAGGACTCACTAAGACGTTATATCGATAGCCACAACTCATGCCGATAGACTTCCACATGCACTTGTCGGGGAGACATTACCTTTTCACTGGGATGCTAAACCAAATACTCCAAGTCTAGCCGAAGTGAATCCCATATGTGATGTCAGGGAGACTTTGCCAAGACCGATTCCAAAAACCCTAACTCTTGCCAATATGCATCCATTTTAATCTCTGATCGGTGTGACATACCAATATCGCTAAGACCACATACCGATGGAATAACATATGTTGATAGAGAACACTTTTTTGTTGCCGAAACCAAAGACAAGTCTTGCAAAAATAACCTTTCTTGAGCCGGTTGCCAAGACAGTGCTAATGTTACACCGAAAGCAGCCTGTAGGTTAAATTCTATCACCATGACATTTGAAATGTCTTGCCGAATAGGCAACTCAAACATTTCAAAGTGGATTGGGAAGACCCTGCCATTTTCATGCCGATATGTGTAAGCCTAAATGAGAAACAACCAATACCTGTTATATGCAAAAAGAACCATCCTAACAAAGAAAACATCTTTCAAGCTCTATTATTCAAAGAGATAGCATTCATAACTTGAACCAGAATTCTCATCATCATGAAGTTAAAGCATAACAAATAACTTTCTGTAATAGCCAAGAGACATCAAAGAAGTGCCATAATAAATTATAAAGATCCAAACTCAGACTGATCATCAAAGAGAACCAACTAAAAGGGATTTTGACATCAAGGACAAACTATATGATCACAACTAAGATCCAAGAGAAGATTCTTCTAATTTTTTCTTTAAGACAAGATCGCCTACCTAGAATGACCAAAATTTGATTCTCTTGTTATAAATTTGTTTCAATCAGTTTTGATATACTTGCAAGTGATTAAAGGTGTCAAGACAACATTCATCCAAGAATTCTAGCTCATTTAGTCAAGACACTTTGTATTCTTCCTCATTTATCAGATTCTTTAGTGACACTTGCAATGATGGGAGCTCAACCTCAATAGGCAAGATGACTTTTCATCCATAGACCAGGGAGAAAGGGGTTGCACCTATAGGTGTGCAGATATTGGTTTGATAAGCCCAAATAGTAGTATTTAGCTATAGATGCCAGTCATGACCAACTTCATTAACTGTTTTCTTTAAGATTTTTAGGATATTTTTATTTGTTGCTTCTGCTTGGCCATTTCCTTGTGGATAGTAGGGGGTGGAGAATCGATGTTGGATATTGAATCTTCGGCACAACTCTTTCACATCCTGATTCTTGAATGGTGTTTTTTTGTCTAAGATGAGGGTTTTTGATACACCATAATGATAAATTAGGTAATTCAAGATAAACTTGGCTATCTGCTTCCTCGTTATGTAGGTCATAGGAATGGCTTCAACCCACTTAGTAAAGTACTTAGTGATGGTTATGATAAACGTATGACCATTAGATGAGGTTAGAGTGATTTTTCCTATGAGGTCAAGTCCCCATTGCAAAAAAGGCCATGGTGTGATCATTGGTTGCAATTCTTGAGTTGGAGCATGAATCAAATCCCCATGCTATTAACATTGGATGCATTTTTGTACATAATAATGAGATTCTTTTTCCATGGTTGGCCAATAGTACCATGTCCTCAACAGTTTCTTAACTAATGTCATACTACTAGAATGGGACCCACATATGCCATCGTGTACTTCTGTTAAGGTACTTAAAGCTTCCTCTTGGTTAAGACATCATAGTAATGTCCCTTTGATGCTTCAACGGTAAAGGGTATCACCTAGGATCACAAATTAGGATGCCTTTTTGATAAATTTCTTTCTAAGGTTTGGGGTGATATCTGATGGAAGGGTTCCTCTATTAAGATAATAAAAGATGTCATGGTACCACAGGGATCTAGGACCAACAATGACACATGTGAATCCAAATTCAAGGATTTTGAAAGTTGGTACAAGAAGTTTTTCTACCAATAATTCACATTGGAGAATGTTGTTCGCCATATCTATTAATGATTTGATTGTTTCCATGGCATCTATTGATCTATTATTCATGTGAGGAATTTATTCAAAAGTTATGTCTATGAAAGATCTTTGAGATTATCCACCATCTTCTTGGAAGGAGTGATTTTTTCATCTTTAGTTTGATAGTCGTCATTCACTTGGTTGATAAGCTGTTGTGGATCTCCATAGACTTTCATCTCTTGCATTTGCCACTAAATTGCTATCTTGAGACATGTGATCAAGGCTTCATACTCAACAATGTTATTGGTACATGGGAATGATAGCCTGTATGACTTTGGGATGAAATCTCCTTGGGGGTGATGAAAAGAATGCCTACTCTTGATCATGTTGGGTGAATGATCTATCAAAGTACATCTTCCATTGAGCTATGAGATTAATAAGGAAAACTGATTTATCAAGGGACTTAGATATTAAAGGGTTCTCATCATAGATGGGTGCTTTTTCTAGTTGGTTTGTGATCACCTATCCTTTGATTGCTTTGTGCTCCACATACTCTATGTCAAATTCTATCAAGATCATTACCCATTTAGCCATTCATCCTATGAGGGTTACTTTGGATAACAGATATTTTAATGGATCAATATTTGTGATGAGCTTGATTTGGTGTGATATGTAATTCCTAAACTTTTGTGAAGTGAAAACTATTGCTAAGCATGCTTTCTCAATGGGTGAATAGTTAATCTCATAGCCTACGAAGGTTTTTCTAAAGTAGTATATGGCTCTTTCTTTTCCATTTTCATCATGTTGTGCTAAAAGAGCTCCTAGTGTTGTTGGTGTTGTTGAGATGTATAGGATTAGTGGATTGTTTGGTATCAATGGTATGAGCACTAGAGGTGTTAGTAGATAATCCTTGATCTGCTAGAAAGCTTTATCATATTTTTCATCCCATTTGTAAGTTATCCATTTATGGAGTAGATGAAAAAGAGATGAATCTTATCTGATAGTTGGGCTATGAACGTTTTAATGGACTACAACCTTCCTTGTAATCCTCTCATTTGTTTCAATGTCTATGGTGGTTCCATGTCTGGGATGGATTTTACCTTTGTTGGATCAATTTCTATCCCTCTTTGTGAAACAATAAAGCCAAGAAGTTTCCCTGATGTGACCCCAAACACACACTTTTTTGGATTCAGTCGTACCTTCTATTCTTCAAGTCTATCAAAGATAGGTCCTACGACTTGTATGTGCTCTCTTTTTTTTTTAATTTTTTCCAAAATATCATCTACATAATATTCAACTATTTTTTGGATCATGTTGTGAAATATGAGGTTCATTGCTCTTTGATAAGTAGCTCCTACATTGTTCAACCCAAATGACATCACATTCCAATAGTAGGTTCCCCATGAAAAAGTAAAGGAATTTTTATGTTGATCCTCTTTGATGATTATGATTTGATTATAGCCTGAAAATCCATCCATGAGCGACAAAATTTCATGCCCAACTATTAAATCCATAATAAGATTGATGTTGGGAAGAGGGAAATCATCCTTCAGACATGCCTTGTTTAGATCTCTAGAATCAGTGCATATTTTGATCCCCCCAGTTGGTTTTGAGACTTGTACTAGGTTTGAAACCAACTTAGGATAATCTATCGGTTGGATAAATCCAATGTCAAGAAGCTTTTGTAGTTCCAGTTTAACCAAGAGTGCTATCTGAGGGTGCATCTTTCTTAATTTCTACTTGGTTTGGCATCAAGATAATCTACTAAGTGATGTACAACCACTTCTAGATCAAGGCCTATCATATTTGTATATGACCATGCAAAATTAGCTCTTCTTTCTTTAAGGAATGTTGCAAGGTTCTTTTGTTCTTCGTCCAACAAGGATTCAACATAAAAAGTGATCATAGGTGTTTTTTTATTCCCGCATTGACTGGAGTAGCCTTTTCTGCTAGTACTATTGACTTCTCTGGATGCATTGCACTAAGGGGGATATTAAATCCCTCATCTTTGGGTTCCTCAAAGAGGTTTTCACCATCATATGTGTCCTTTTTTTTACTATTTTGGGACCAGAGAGTGCCACTAGGTGGTTTTCACTCAAGGATCTGCATGCTAATTGCATTTCATTTATTTTGTGACTGAAGGATTCAATCGTCTCCCCATAGTATTCCCCTATATCGCGCTCTATGTCAAAGCCTGATTTTTGATCTTCCCATGATAAGTTGTCTCAGAGTCCCATGAATTTTGAAATTACTTCATCATTTTCAGAACTAGTGGTCTGTGTTTTTCCATGTCAATGAGTTGTGGGTATACTAGGTGTATTTCATTTGGTAGGTCATTTGAGGCAAAGGATGTCATGGATATCATGAAGAGGGTTTTATTCTCAAATAGGTCAGCAACATCAAGGGGAAATTCATATAAGGTTGTATCATGCAATGTAGGTGACCAAGAGGAAGCTTCAACTCGTTTAGCAGTAATACCTTTTCCAATAAGTGTGACCTTGCTAGAAGTACAACCTAAGCCAAGATTTTTTAGTCATTTCTCAAGTACGATGGGTTTGAATAAACCATTGTCATGCTGCCCTAGCTTCTCATTCTTGTTATACCCCATACTCTGCATTAGCTATAGGCCTTTTTTGTCATTTTCCATGGGAAGAATAGGAACGGTTCATTCATCTTGATAGAGGAGTTTAGAGATATCTTGCTTATTGACGTATTCTTGATTCAAGTCTTCCCACTTGGTGAAGGTAGTAGCTTCCATCTTGAATGGAATGATAGATTTGAATCAAGGTTAGCTATAATCATTCCCACTTGTTGTTCATTAGGAAGAGGCCACTTGCTTTTACTAGCTCTTTGTATCCATTTTTCTAAGAAATTACTGATGGTTTCTACTTGGATTTTTCTTAAGAGTGCATAGCTCTTCTAGACTAACATCCATGTCAAGTTTGAAGGAGAAGTGATAGATGAATTTTTTAGTGATTTCTTGAAAATAATTTATACCAGGATGAAAATGAGAAAACAAATCCATAGCAGCACCTATTAAACTTTGAGGGAAGAGGCGCATTAGATATGAATTGTTGTAAGCCACTTCCATGCACATGATGTTAAATTCTTTGATATGGTCAACAGGACTTCCTCTCCCTCTATATTTCTCAAACTTGGGAATTTCAAAACTAGGAGGGAATGGTATCATTTCTATGTTTTGATCAAATGGGTAAGGACAAAAGTTATGTGTATGAGGTTTCTTTGTCCTACCCATGCAAATGTCCTACATTTCTTGTGAGAGTGTTTTCAATTGTGATGCTAGATCATCTTGCAGATTGGGTGGAGGAACATATGGTGGGATGAGAGATGAGTTATATGGGGTGTATGAAGGTGTGATGAATATGTTCCTAATGCATTTCGATTGAAAATGTTCATATGAGGATAATAGGAACCTTGTTGTTGTTGGGTGTATTGTTGAGCTACTAAGGCTTGCTATTGAGCTTCTTGTTGTTGTGCCACTAAGGTTTGTTGTTTGTCCTGTTGTTGTTGTTGTGCTAATAAAGTTGCTTCTTGTGCTTATTGTTGTTGCATGGCTTGTTGTGCTACTAAAGTTTCTTGATGTAATTGTTGTGCAATGGCCACTTGGTGTTGTTGTTGTGCTAAGGTTGCTTGTTGAGCTTGATGTTGTTGTGCTAGAGCTGCTTGTTGAGCTTTATGTTGTTCTTGTGCTAGGGATGCTTGTTGAGCTTGATGTTTTTTTTTTGCTAGGGCTTGTTGTTCTTGTTTTTGTTGTATGTCTTGTTGATAATTTTGTTGTGCTTGTTGTAGGGCTAAGGCATATGCTTGTAATATGGGATCAAGTGGTTGTTGAGACATTTGTGAAGGATTAGGGATATTGATGTTTTGAGTGGGTAGCGGATTGCTGGTGAAAGGTGGATGGTTCCCTTGGTTTAATATTCCTTGTAATATGGCAAAATGAGGTGGAGGAATGTATGTTTGAGGTCCTGATTGATTTGGCATAAAGAAGGGAACTGTTGGAAAAGATGATGTCGTTAAATTTTGTAGTGGAAATGACACACTAGGACTTTGAGTCCATTGATTGAAAAGATTCCCTTGTCCTATGTTTTGAGGATTGCCTTGTGCAAGAGATATGATCAAAGGATTTGTGATCAAGGTATTCCTAGAATTGATAGAACTTGTAACAAAGGGATTGTTTGAAGGTCGATTGATAGTGGATGATGTGGTAATGGTAGATGGTATGGATGAACCCATCTGAGGGTTGGATAAAGATGTCCCTATTTTCATTGATGGTTGATTTTATGATACAGTATTCACATTCCCTTGTGTGTTGTTTTGAGATACTTGGTCTATACTACTTTGTGTGATGGTATCCATACTTGTGGTACTCATAGGTGTGGATGAAGAAGGATGTCCCTGAAATGTCGAAGTGGTGGTGGAATAGTGAAGTTCAAGAAGAGTGTGTAGTCATTTTGGATCTTCAAGAATGGGAGAAGCACCAAAAGTAGGTGTCCAAATGGTGGTGGGAGATGGAGGATTTGTTTCAAAATTGCCCACAAGTTTACTATTTTCAAATGGTGTGGTATGACCAAAATCTTTAGCAAGGTTGGCTGCAAGACTAGGTATGTAAGTTTGACTTAACCCTTATGATGGAGTTGTGAAATCTTGTGTAAAACTTTGTGCTAAAAATTTCAGGGATATGGGAGCAACACTTTCAAAGGATTGATGTTCTAAAATTTATTCTCTAGTAAGCTCAAATGGGTTGTTCATGATGTCTTCAATTTCATATGGTCTTGAAGGAGATGATGGTTGTTGTGATGGTGTAACATGGCTCCTAGGATCAAATTCTAAAGGATTTGGATCACTTGAGATAAATGTAACTTTTTCTTTCTCCCTAATTCTCTTGTGTTGTGATCTTGTCTTTACCATAAATTTGGTGTCAGCTATGGGAGAGTTGTGTTGAGTTTTGTAATGTTTGAACTCTCTAGTTGACTCAAACCTAGGTAGAAGAGATGCTCTAATTCTTTTGGGAGCAATGATGATAATGTGGGATGAAAATATGGGTGATGCGTGAAGTGGTCTTTGTAAATGTTTTAGGACAACACTTTTGACTTGAGCTTTATGTTTTGATGTTGGGATAAAGGATGCTAATGAAATTAGAAATCTTTAGGGTAGACTTGTGGACTTCAAGATAAACTAGTTCAAAGATGATAACTATCTCAACTAAGTGCATGGAAAAGGATACATTCCACATACAACATAGCTAAGGTAGCAATTGGTTTGATGTTTAAGTCCCAAAGTCTTGGTGTATTTGAAATTTTGCAAAGATAGATGAGGCGAAGGATGAAATTTGATGAAGGGTTGAGTGAAACGTTTGACCCAATGTTGAACTAAAGTGAACCTTTTGTTTTGACAAGATCAAGGTAGTGAGAATGATGCTAGACCTCTAAAATGTACAAATCCTAAAGACTCAATGATTTAGAAAAATTGTTGATCTTCAAAAAGATGAGGGTTTTGGCTCATAAAGAACATGTACATGTCAGGATATTTTCTCAATGTGCATTCATAAAATTTTATCAACAACTTGTTTATGTTTTCATAGAGTGCCTCAATGCAATTGTTGATTGCTTTTTCACTACAATGCCTAAGTTTAAAGTGATGACTAGTTGACCTTTGTTTAGGGATCCTTACTTTGTGTGAGATCATCTAGTAAAGTGAACCTTTGTTTCAACAAGATTAAGATAGTGAGAATGATGCTAGACCTCTAAAATGTTCAACTTCTAGAAAATGAGAGGATGAATGGGAATGTTCAAACCTTTTCAGGCCCTCCTAGCTCAGGCATAAAAGTTTCTCAGAAAAGTGTAATAGTTGTGGTAAAATATTAAAGCCCACTTTTGACTATACCTTGTTGTACAATTCCTTTGTTTGAAATGGAGTGTTGGAGATTTTCCCCTACTGATTTTGATTGTTTGATAAATCATTTAGAGGAGTTGAGTATCATGAAAAATACCGAGACTTTGACTCCAAAAGAATGCATACAATTCTAGACTATACCATGAAGCACATCTGTAAAATTTTACTACCAATTTTTTTTTTTTTTCTTGTGAACTACTTGAAGGTGTTTCTTAAGAGCTTTTGGATTGAGATACCTAAGTCTAAAATGAGGACATGTAGACTTCGGCTTAGGAATCTTGATTTTTCATGAGATCGTGTGGAAACAATTTATGTTTATGGAAGAAAGGAAGATATTTATTGTCATGCAGGCAGTGGTAATAGGGGCCTTCCAAACTCAATATCGGTGTGTTCCTCTTCTTTGTCTAAAATGGTTGTGTTTCTCCACTGTGTTTTTGTTTCCTTGTTTTCAAAAGTGAAGGTTCTCAAACTGCTAATGAGATATGTTTGTTCACCATTTATGAGTTCAAAGTTTGGCTGAATTATAGCACCTAGAAGATCATGTTGTTCAATGGGAGAAATTGGTCTCCAAATAGTCATGTGGGGTTAATTTTTCAATTTATCTTTGCTTAAGTGAATTGATTTTACCACAAACACTTGTCTTTGATTATGTTTCCAAACTAGATGTTTATGTCAAAAACATCATAACTTTCACAATGTCCATTTCATGAAAATCATGAGGTTAAATCCATAATTTCCTTATGTTTTATTTGGTAAATATTGGATTTATATTAATGTCAATATATTTAGAAATCGCTAAGGATAAATCCTTAGTACAAGCAGTAATATCAAAGCTAACTCAAGAAGTCCATATTTGAGCCAAAGTGTTTGAAATTTGGATAGTGAATGTTTGTTTTTGGATTGTTTTGAAACCAAGAAAAGTGTTAAACTAACTCACAATCATTACAACCCTAGGATAGAAAAGGGCTATATTTGTTGAATCCCCACTAGGATTTCTCCAAACACTAGACAATGCAAATAGTTGGAGATTTGGCGACACTAGCTCCCCTCCATGGCACACACTTCTCGAGACCACCAAATCTTAAAATCCTTAAAATATAGAGATTAAAAGTAATTTTTCTATTTCTACAATTGAATAGTACAAATGTGGGGTGGCTTCAAAATGATCATTCCTGACATCAACAAATATTAAGGATTTTTGGCTTCTACACAAAGGTTTGTAATAAGGGCATCCAGTTTAAGGGGTGCAAAGATAAACTCCTTGTGAGAGGACTCCCAACCCTTAGAAAAATGGCTTTACACATCATAAAGATACTGGGGGAGAGCTATCATGTACCACTTCCCATTGATCATGATTTTCATCGCAACCACAAATTTATATAGTAGTTTGGAAGAGCTTGGCGTTAGCTTGTTATTGCTTGGGTTGTTCCCTTCGGGTGAGTACTTTTTCCCACCAAGGAATGCCCTCTAAAGCTGAAAAATATAAAGGAAGTACATTTGTAGTTCGATCATCTTTTATTGCATGAATAAAGAGAGAACACACGCTATGCCTTTTTCTCACACTTGCATGGTTTTTCAATTTTAAAGCCAAATTGAAAGATGTGGGTAATTTTGTAAAGTGTTAGAGAATGTTTTTGTTTCTCAAGATCACCAAACGGCATGAGAGAATTGCATACGCATTCACCAACAATGTTGAAAATCACAAAACATAGCAAACAATTGTCAATTTTAACCTTTCAAATAAATGATGAATTCATTTTAAGCACCAATTGAAAGATTAAGTTTGCCTTGTTTGATTTTAAGCCCAATTGAAAGATGTGATGTGAGGGTTTATTTTTATCCAACTTTGAGCATTCATTTTAAAACAAATTGAATTCTAGTGTGTTTCGTAAAGAAAAAATTAGAAAATATGAAATTGGGTTATAATTGCCCTAAAGCGTCAAACACTTGTTACAATCATAGAATTTGACATAGAAGAGAATTTCTTTCACTTTCACTCCATATTCTTAAAAACTACAAAACCTTGTTAGTATAACAACCAAAAAACAATCAGGCATGCATCAATGATCAGATAAACTAAAGGAATTAAGTCACATGTCAAAAAAATAAGCATAAAATTTCTTACCCTGGTTGGGCATCACTAAACACAATAGTGTTGCAGTTTGGAATTTGGGTGTCACTTTGGTGAAAATGGGCATTGCTATGCAGCAAGACCAGTGAGCATGATCGTGTAGCTATTTTGATGGGTGTCACTTCTAATGACAACATTGTTTTTTGGAATTTAAAAGCATCAGACTAGTGAGTTTGAGCATCGTTGTTTGCATTTCTCGATATCTTCAAATTAAATACGCGTCGCTATATTTAAATCGGCATCGGTAGATTAAATACACGTTGTTGCTTCAAATTGACAAGGTTTTGCTATATGGTGATGCTATTGAAATAGCATCACTATTTGTGATTTGAGTGTCACTACAACCTACAAAACAACATGAACATGGAATTCGAGCTAAAAATAATGAGATGATCAATTTTCCCTCCTTCTAGCACCAAAATGTGATGTGAAAATATCGATATTAGCTGAATTACACTTGATCTATGAAGAATTGAAGCATGACAGAGCCACCAATACTCAAATCTCAACAAGATCAATCAAATGAAATTGAAACTAAACATTTTATCAAAACTTGACATACTAAATTATGACATCTTTTAAAACATCTATTCTAATCCATTTGAAACTTATCTTATTATGGAATTGGTGTCATGTTGATGTGGAACAATGACCCTTTCCCAATCATGTGATTAGTGAGCTTGTTTCAGTCGATTCTATGGAAGAGAATCGATAAAACCATAGTGTTTGATGTATGAAAACCTAGATTATGTTAAAAATGAACATAATGCAAGCTAATTTACCACGATTTTATGTGATAAATGATCTAATTGTGCTATTTCTAAGTTGATCTAAGCTAAAATTATGCTAAAAGATGAAAACCCTAATTCCTATACAAGCTAAGATGGATGCATGGAATCCATTAATGGATACTCTAAGCTATTATGCAATGAAAATGAACTAAAACAAGCTAACAAGTGAGTAAAAGATGAGTGTGTATGTGAGTGAATTCAACAACATAAGTTTGCAATTGAAATATAGATGTATGAGTTTCAACAACATAAATTTTCTTTGAAAAATATGGATCCATTTGTCTCCAAATAGTGATCTATTTATAGGAGAGCAAATGAGGAATGAATGGTTGATATCAAAAAGCTTAATCAGCGGTTTAAGATGAAGGGGATGAGAGGCATGGATCATGGATTCTCATCAATGGATGAAAATGCATAATGAAAGTTAATCAAGAGCTCACACTTGCTTCAAACAAACACACTTTAGACCTACTCACACAGGTCAAAGGTAACTTGCTAAAGAGGTTGAAGGTTTAGCTTGTTCAAGAAGCCAAGTGAGATGATTGGAGGAGAGAGAATATTCCTTTTAGGTGAGGAAAAAGGTAATTTACAAATTAAAACAAAGTTTTAATTGTGCAAAAAAGATAAAGAATATTCCATGGAATATTCCCTTTGCTTAGAGGAAAATTAGTTTAATTGCTAATTAAACAAGGTCTAATTTATGCAATTAGTGAATTAGAATATTTAAGAGATATTTATTAAATTAGATGATTTAATAAACAGGGGAGGGGGATGAAATGATATTTAATTAAATAACTTAGGGTTATTTAATTAAATAAGATGACTTAGGGAATTAAATTAAATATTTTGATGTATTTAATTTAATGAGATGAAGTGTTAGTGTGAAAAGAGATGAGTTAACCCAATTTAATTAATTAGGCCAAATAGATGAAAATGGTGCAATTAATTAATTATGTAGGCTAATTAAATCAATTAAGCGAAAAGAGGATGGATTAAAGAGGAAATGATGTTAGTAAATCTAATTTAAGTGTATGACATCAATTAAGACATTTTTCAGTGTCTACAATTTCTATTCTTCAAGTAGTGAGCCAGTTAAAAAAATGCCTCAGAGAAATGTGGTCTCATGGTGATGGAATGGAATTCCATCACCATGAGACCACATTTCTTCTAGGCATTTTTTCATACTACTCATTGCCTTGACTATGATATTGCTTACTATTATGCTTTGATAGATTTTTCCAAGCATCCATAGTTTGTTTGAAAGCACCTATTTTAGTCTTTTAGCCATAGCAGCAAGGAACTGAGTAGTTTGATAAAAGTCTTTGAGTACCCATGTATGGAAATGTGGTAGCATAGAAAAGGTATGAGTTGTTTGAAATGCCTCGAAGAATCTGGAAGGTCTCATGGTGTTTGATGGAATGCATCACATCACCGCCGGACGCATTTCTTTGAGGCATTTTCAAACTACTCACTTGCCTGTCTGTCTATTATACTATTATGCTTTGATAGATTTTTTTCCAAGCATCCATAGTTTGTTGGAAAGCACCTTTTTTAAGCTTTTAGCCATAGCAATGAGGAAATGAACTATTTGATAAAATGCTTTGGTAGACATGTATGGAAAATGTGGTAGCATAGAAAAGGCGGTGAGCTATTTAAAAAATTGCCTCAAAGAAATTGGGTCTCATGGTGATGGACATCACCATGAGACTGCATTTCTTTGATGAATTTTTTCAAACAACTCATTGCCTTGTCTATGCTATTGCTTATTGTTATTCTTTCATGTATTTCTTCCAAGCATCCATAGCATAGACAAGGCAATGAATTATTTGAAAAGATGCCTCAATAAAAAGTGGTCTCATGGAATGCTATGGCAAGCAAATGCAATTGGAAGTTGCTCCTACTTATTATTTATGTTATATGAAGTAATTGCATCACTAATGTTGAATTTCTAAACAACTATATTGTACTTGAAAATTTGTCATTTATCAACATCTAGTTATTAGTTATGGAATGTGAAGTAATGCTTTGAGTTTGAAAGATGTGCAATACAATGTAATCAATGATATGGATATAAACTACACAAATCTATTAAATAAAATTCCTTAGTTAAACTTTTTATTTTATTACCTACATGTAGGTTTGTCTAAATCCACTAGCACTGGGAGGTGTTCCCTCGAAACCTCCAATATTATCCTATTCAACATCCAAAATCACATATTAGAATACCATTCATAAAACAATGCTATTAACATGTAATAAATTTATAATTTTTTACTAGTTACATACCTCAATGGTAGATGCAATGGAGAAATAAGTGGGTGTAGGGATGGTGTATCTAGTATCAACAATGTGACCCTGAAATTTTATTAAAATCATAAAACTAAATTAGTTAATCTTGCATTTCAAAATTGAAATTTAATAAATTAAATTCAATGAACATGATAACATTTACTTGAGTATCAATGCCATAGGACTCATTCAAAATGTCAGCTACCCTTGCCATCTCCATAACTACAGACGTATCCTATGCAGTAGCCTCCTAAGTGTCAGTGAGGTCATATGAACAAGTCGCTATGCAAGTCTGACACAAATGGGATAAAATCCCACCACTCAAAGACTCCCCTAGATGGTGTTGTAGTATAGGGCTAGCATGTTGGATGACACTTTGGATCAAAGATTTGATGGCCTATAAAGTCTCTACCTCAGAACTCTCCTTTATAATGGAAGGGATAACGATGTG
>VDFB02258050.1:0-79202 GCA_007258455.2 Sequoia sempervirens | reverse complement strand
CTAACCTCCCCTGCACATGAAATGATGAAAACATGTTTATTAACCTTAACTAATCCTATACACTAAGTTACAATTGCATACAGTGGGTGGAAGGCTTAATATGCCATTTCAAATGCACTCAAAACCCTTAAACAGGGTATACAAACTGACCCTTAGTAAATTGCCTCTCAAACGCACAAAAGTAAATGAAATTGCGTCAAATAAATTCCAATATGAAGCTAAGCTTGATTCCCACTGAATTCAATCCATTGGAGTGCAATATTACCCTGTACGGAACCGTACAATACCAAGAAACTTTAGAAATTCTAGAAAAACACAAAAAAATTGCAAGGAAACAATATGATTTTATTGATTTTCTTCCAAACTTAGTTTCTCCAACCTCAAACTCGAACATATGAGGTCTTTTTAAACAAAAAATACACCAACTACCATCCCTCAACTGACTTCAATCACCAAAACAACAATTTTTCAAAAACTAACCGTTGCCTTTCAAATTTGTTGCAATTTTGCAACTTACAAATTTGACAACTTTTCACTTTTTAACTCTTTATTGCTCTATAAACTCTCTAATCACCTAATTGACACAAAAATGGACCCTATATCACTAGAATGTCCTTGGCATGGCCTTATTACATTAAAATGACCCATTCTCACAAAAACACAAACTTGAACCTTTCTAACTCAAGGTCTAAAACTTGGTGCACCTGCACCAGAATGGTTTGGAGAATGTTTTGAATATTTTTGGCATGTTACCATCTATGAAAAAGGGGGAGATTATTGGAATAATTTCATTGATGTTGTTGTTTGCAACATGAGCATGAGGGATAAGTACAAGGTATATTACTATGTGTTGCAATGTTGTAATTTATGTCAACATTGTATCTTTATATGAAGACTTTGGTGCAAATCATTTTGTTTGGTTCTAATAGGTCTTGAAATGATTATGATATAAAAAAATTTAAGATGGATTGATTCGGAGAAGTCAATTGTGTTGGAAATTGACTAAATGTTAATTCTGCTAATTTAGTGTGACAAAGCATTTGTCTTTGAGTCTACACTAGTCTACAATTGAAGTTTTCACTCTACACTTCTAACATTATTTTGTTGGTTGTTAGAAGTATTCAATTCCAAATTTTCATCATGTTTTGGCTTTTGGTTTGAGAGATATAAGTAACCGAAATTTGATCTAGAAGTTTACAATTATTTTATGTATAGTGCATTTGAGTGGGAGAGTCTGCACTTCTTTACAAATAAGTTTTTGGCTTTGCACTTTTCAGGATAAGTTGACAGATGGAAATAGTGTATGAATTCAAGTTGGCATAAAGTTTTGAGGTCCATGTGTTTGAATGTGAATACATAGTTGAATAATTTTGGTATTAGGTCTTCTACGATGCCTACCTAATAAGTGTGAAGGAATACAAAGATTAAATAAGTATTATGGTCTTATTTGGGATCTCTTATAGGTCCATTATGGCCTATTTCAAGTTGTTTTGATTTTTATATTTTTGCATGAGGTGTGTATGAAAAGGATTGAAGCCGACAAGTTATTTTTTGAATATTACATCTAAATAGGTTGACCTAATTGATGTTATGCTTGAAGAAAATTATATATGCTAGATCTTTTTCAATGTTTTGAGTGAGTGATGGTGTTGTGAATGTCCTACATGTGAATATTATTAGAGAAGTGAAAATTTAAGTTATGAATATTGAGTAGAAGATTAAAGCGATGCGAACATAGAGGAAAGCAGAGTGTTAGATCATAATCAAATGAAGTGTGTAAAGTCAATTTATTGAGCTTCATTGGAACTATATTTCACACATATAATAGATAAAATTATAATAGTTCAAAATAGGATGTGAGCCACAATATCTCTTCTATATTTTCTATATGGGCAGTGATTCCACTTGGACAATGAGTCCACCTATAGTGAGCACTTCTATAAATATACTATAACCAGTTATAATGTATTGTGAGCTAATCATCACCATGGTTTTTCCCATTTTGGGTTTTCCACGTAAAAATCCTAGTCTTCATGTGTTATGTGGTGTTGTTGATGTTTCATGATTTCTTTCTTTATTGCAACTGAATATTCTTTGGTGATTGGATGTTTAATGTTTGAATGCTTTAAGAGAATATCAATTCACCCCCCCTCTCAATATTTTGGGTGTTCAACAATTGAATGATAGAAAACTTCCTACTCCTCCAAAAGAGATTCCAATTGTAGGAATCATAGAAGAAGATTGTATGCTTGACAAAGATGGAGAACTCAAATTTTCTCTTGAATATCTAGAGAGAACTAAAGGTGAAAATAGAGATTTAAAATAAAATATAAAAGAAGTAGATGAATGCATCAGAAAATTGATAGAGTAAATCAAGAAGTTCAGAGAAAGGCATAAGGAAGTCAGTGAGTAATTGAGGCAAGCAAATGAAACCATCACTGGTCTGAAAGTGCAAGTTGAAGAAAATAAAATAATTGAGGAATGTTTGAATGTAATGGTGAAAAGAAAATCAGAGGAATGTACAAGGCTTAAACAAGAAGTTGTGAATCTCAAATCAGATTTGCAAAAAGAAAGTATTCATGAAGAAAAATTCAAGATGAGTGCCATAAAGCTTGATGAAATGATTGCAAATTAGAAAGGCTCTAAAGGAAAAGGTGGATTAGGGTTTGAAATAGGAGAAAGTTCAAAGTCAAATCAAATATCAAATATTGAAAAGAAGATTAAGGACAAGAAGAACAATGGAAAGTAGATCAAAATCAAAGAAGACCACCGATTAGACAACCAAATGCAGAAAGTTACCCATATTTTTTTTTTTTATCATTTTTGCAATAAATTTGGACATAAGGAAATGGAATGTAGAAGCAATATGAATCAGAATGTTCCAAATTTCTCTAGTCAATGCTTTACATGCAAGAAATTTGATCATAGAGCTAGTGAATGCATAAGTCAAATGATAAATGGCTATAACAATGGTAGAATGATTCAATCTTTCAAAGGCTACCATTATACATGCTATGGATTTGGGTATAAAACTAATCAATGCAAATCTAGAATAAATGGAAGGAATATTGGTCAGAAGAATAACACATGTTACAATTGCAATAGGCCTGGACACATTGCTAAGTTTTGTAGAAGTAGAAACATGAGGAAGAATAATCAGGTAAAGAGGAATGAACCAGTAAAAAAGGTTGATCTGGTAGAAACAAAGAAGGATATGGAAAATATTTAGAGAAAGAAGGAAGAGACAAAAGTCAAGGATGACTATGTGTCATCCCTCGATGTAGATGTTTCCTCTAGAAACTAAGTTAAGAGATTTGGCTCGAGGGAGATTTAATGAACATCTTCTATCCCCTATCAAAGAAACGGTGTTGATGCCTCTGCATGAATATATATGATGAAAGATGACACACTTGATCTATTGGTGCATATTGCAAAAGAAAACATGATAATGCAGAAGTTTGTGGAGCATCAAAAGTTGTATGTGCACACAATGAAAGGTTTACCAACTTTATTTTTTAAGGCTTTCAATGCAAAATTAGGTCAAATCAAAAGGATTATAAGTGATTTCACTAAGGAAAACTAATTCATAACAAACATTGAGAAAACAGAAAAGAGAGCACAAAATATGGGAATGACACCAAAGAATAAAGAAGAGGTGAATGTTGAGACCCCTACTCTGGAACAAAATATTGAAGGAAATGTGTAGATAGATGATACTCAACATGAGAATGATGAAAATGATTATGCTACATAGGATGATACACCTCTGGAAGTGGAAGGTATGATAGAAAGGAATGTTGAGGAAGCAGTGATTGAAGAAGACATTGCAAAGGAAGATGCTCCTCCTCCAGTCAACACTGAGAACCCTACAGAGGAAGAGAATGTAAACGAGGATGATGATGATGAGGGTGCATCTGAAGATGCACAAACAAAAGAAGAAAAACCAAAAAACTCCAAAAATACTGAAGAAAAGGACCTAAAGGGAAAGGCTATGGAGATTACAAAGCTTTCTAGTGAATCCTTCGGCTCCTCTGAAGATTCCTTGAGGAATATAATAGACATACAAATGAATTTACAACCTATTCTTTCATCTCAATTGCTACAACTACCAATGCAATAGGGAAATGTAGATCTATACAAACCCTCTCCCCCTCATAAGCTGCAATTGGGAGATTTATTTCATTCATATACCCAAAAGGAGATCATAGAAAATCACCAAAAGAGTGGAGAATTAATGGAAGAAGTAGTCAAACCATAACAAGATGTTATACCTGGAGCAAACATTGATACATCTCTCTTCGATATGGAAAACTTAGAGCTTTTAATTGATTCTTTTAAAGAATATGCATTTGGACTAGAGGGTGAATTATAAAGAGGGAGAGAAGAGTATAGATGATAAGAAGATGATGGAAATCATAGAGAAGTGTACACTTGCACACAAAAGGTTATAAAATATGGTGAAGAATTCATAAATTTGTGTGGATGATGCAAATTCCTTATTCCAATACTGCATGAAGTGGCCCGAAGCCACACAAAGCATAAAAAGTGAGATGGACTCTATTGAGTCTCAGAACAATAAATCCTTTGGTGCATATGATTCGACATTGGACTTGTCTAGAAACACAAGGAACACTATTGAAGTTATGCATAAGAAGTTTTTCCAACTGCAAGCACAAAGGGAAAATTTCATCTTATAGTTTGGAGAAATAAGGGACTTGGTGAATGATAAATTTATACCTATATCAAGTGCCCTTATGAGTGCTAATAAGACTATGCAAATGAATCAAGTGCCTAGCACTCCAGAAGAAGGACAAGATATATTAATGGAGCTTGAAATGCAATGCAAATTGCTTGGTCCAGAATTGAAGACAAAGGAAGATGGCAAGCAAGGTAGACCCATCTACAAAAGTTATAGGCGTCAACCTCCTCTAGTTGACATATTTCTTATCTTTTATACATTTCATTTTTTTCACTTCTCAGATTGTTTGTAAATGTGTGGAGCATATAGAGTAGTTTCCAATACAAATATTAGTTTTTCACTCTGGTATATGACTCAAGGGGAGTTAATTCTATCTTTTTTAGTTTGTACATATGCATATATCTCTCAAGGGGAGATCTAGTGAATATTAGAACAGTTGGTATATCCACCCTTTTCCCTTGATGTCGAAGGGGGGGAATGGTTTGGAGAATTTTTTGAAGATTTTTGGCATGTTTCCATCAATGACAAAGGGGGAGATTGTTGTAAGAATGTCATTGATGTTGTTGTTGGCAACATGAGCATGAGGGATAAGCACAAGGTATATTCATATGTGTTGTATTGTTGTCATTGATGTCAACATTGTATCTTGATATGAAGACTATGGTGCAAATCAGTTTGGTTGGTTCTAACAAGTCTTGAAATGATTATGGTATAAAAAATTTCAAGATGGATTGATGGGAGAAGTTAGTTGTGCTAGAAATTGACTAAGTGTCAATTCTGATAATTCAGTGTGGTAGAGCATTCATCTTTCAGTCTGCACGAGTCTGCAATTAAAGTTTTTACTCTATGCTTATAACATTATTTGTTCATTGTTAGAAGTATCTAATTCTAGAATTCCATCATGTTTTGGATTTTGGTTTGAGAGATCAAAGTAACAAAAGTTTGATCTAGCAGTTTACACTTACTTTATGTATAGTGAATTTTAGTGGAGAGCTTGCACTTCTCTGCAGGTAAGTTTTTAGAATTGCACTTTTGAGGATAAGTTGACAGATGGCAATAGTGTATGAATTCAAGTTGGTGTCAAGTTTTGAGGTCCATGTGTTTGAATGTGGATACACAATTAAAAAAAATTGGTATTAAAGGTCTTCTATGATGTCGACCTAATAAGTGTGAAGGTATGCAAAGATTAAATAAGTATTGTGGTCTTATATGGGATCTAGTATAGGTCCATATTGACCTATTTCAAGTTGTTTTGAGTTTTTTATTTTGGCATGAGGTGTGTATGAAAAGGATTGAAGCTGAAAAGTTATTTTTTGAATATTACATCTAATTAGGTTGACCTAATTGATGATATGCTTGAAGTAGATATATATATATGCTAGATCTTTTTCAATGTTTTGAGTGAGTGATGGTGTTGCAAATGTCCTACGTGCAAATATTATCAGAGCAGTGTGAATTTAAGTTATGAATGTTGAGTAGAGGATTAAAGTGATGTGAATGTAGAGGAAAGCAGAGTGTTAGATCAAAACCAGATGAAGTATGTAAAGTCAATTTATTGAGCTTCATTGGAATTGTATTTCATGCATATGATAAATGTAATTAAAATAGTTCAAAATAGGTTGTGAGCCATAATCTCTCTTCTATCTTTTCTCTATTGGCAGTGAGTCCACTTGGACAGTGAGTCCACCTGCAGTGAGCACTTCTGTAAATATACTATAACTGGTTATAATATATTGTGAGCTAATCCTCACCGTAATTTTTCCCATTTTAGGTTTTCCTCATAAAAATCTTTGTATTCATGTGTTATGTGGTGTTGTTGATGTTTCATGCTTTCTTTCTTTATTTTAGTTGAATATTCTTTGGTGATTGGACGTTTAATGTTTGAATGGTTTAAGAGAATATTGATTCACCCCCCCTCTCAATATTTTGGGTGTTCAACAATTGGTATTAGAGCTTGGTTCCTTGGAAGGAGCTTAACCGCTTGGGGAAGATCTTGGAGGTTGAACACATGGCTGATAGAAAACTTCCTAATCCTTTGGAAGGGATTCCAAATATAGGAAACATAGAAGAAAATGATATGCTTGAAAATTATGGAGAACTCAAAGTTTCTCTTGAATATCTGGAGAGAACTAAAGATGAAAGCAAAGATTTGAAAGAAAATGTAAAAGAAGCAAATCAATGCATCAAAAAGTTGAGAGAGAAAATCAAGAAGTTCAGAGAAAGGCATAAGGAAGTCAGTGAGTAATTGAGGCAATCAAATGAAACCATCACTTTTTTGAAAGTGCAAGTTGAAGAAAAGAAAAGAATTGAGGAATATTTGAATGCAATGGTGAAAATAAAATTAGTGGAATCTACAAGGCTTGAACAAGAAGTTGTGAATCTGAGATCAGACCTAGAAAAAGCAAGGAGTCATGAAGAAAAATTCAAGATGAGTGCTACAAAGCTTGATGAAATGATTGCAAATCAGAAAGGTTCTAAAGACAAAAGTGGATTAGGGTTTGAAATAGGAGAAAGTTCAAAGTCAAATCAGATATCAAATATTGAGAAGAAGATTTGGGACAAGAAGAACAATGGAAAGCGGATCCAAAATCAAAGAAGACCACTGATTAGATGACCAAATACACCAAGGTACCCATCTTTTAATGGTTTTTTTCATTATTGCAATAAATTTAGACATAAGGAAATGGAATGTAGAAGCAAAATGAATCAGAATGTTCTATCTTTCTCTGTCCAATGGTTTACATGCAAGAAATTTGGTCATAGAGCTAGTGAATGTAGAATTCAAATGATTAATGGCTATAAAAATGGTAGAATGATTCAATCTTTCAAATGCTACTATTATACATGATATGGATTTAGGCATAAAGCTAATCAATGCATATCTAGAATGAATGGAAGGAATATTGGTCGGAAGAATTTCACATGTTACAATTGAAATAGGCCTCAACACATTGCTATTTTTTGCAGAAGTAGAAACATGAGGAAGGATAATCCAATAAAGAGGAATGAACCATTAAAAAAGGTTGAACTGATAGAAACAAAGAAGGAGATGGAAAATATTTGGAGAAAGAAGGAAGAGGCAAAAGTCAAGGATTAATCTATGCCATCCTCTGGTGCAGATGTTTCCTTTGGAAACTAAGTTTAGAGCTTTGGCTCAGGGGGAGTTTTAATGAATATCTTATATCCCCTACCAAAGAAAAGGTGTTGATGCCTTTGCACGAAGATATATGATGAAGGATGACATGCTTGATATATTGGTGAGGATTGTGGAAGAAAATATGATAACGTGAAAGTATGTGGAGAATCAGAAGTTGTATGTGCACACAATGAAAGGTTTACCAACTTTATTATTTAAGGAATTCAATGTGAAATTAGGTCATATCAAAAGGATTATAAGTGATTTCACTAATGCAAACTCATTCATAACAAGCATTGAAATAGCAGAAGAGATAGCACAAAAGTTGGGAATGATAGCAAAGAATAAAGAAGAGGTGAATGTGGAGACCCCTACTCTGGAACAAAATATTGAAGGAAATGTGCATGATGTAAATGATGATGCTACATAGGATAATACACCTCCAATTTTGGAATACATGATAGAAAGGAATGTTGAGGAAGCAGTGATTAGAGAAGACATTGCAAAGGAAGATACTCCTCCTCCAGCCAACACAAAGAACCCTATAGAGGAAGATAATGTAATAAGGATGATGATGATGAGGGTGCATTCAAAGATGCACAAACAAAAGAAGAAAAACCAAAAAACTTCAGAAATACTGAAGAAAAGGACTCAAAGGGAAAGTCTATGGAGATTGTAAAGCTTTTTGGTGAATCCTCCACTCCTATAAAGATTCCTTGAAGAATCTACTAGGCATACAACTAAATTTCCAACCTTTTGTTTCATCTCAATTGCTACAATTACCGATGCAATAGGAAAATGTAGATCTGGACAAGATCTCTCCCCTCCACAAGCTACAATTGGGAGATATATTTCATGCATCTTCTTGAAAGGACATCATAAAAACTCACTAGAAGAGTGAAGAATTAATGGAAGAAGTAGTCAAAGAATTACAAGAGGTTATTCCTGGAGCAAACATTGATACATCTCTCTCTGATATGGAAAATTTAATTCTTTTATTTGATTCTTTTAAAGAATATGCATATGGACTAAAGGGTGAAGTAGAAAAAGAGGTAGAGAAAAGAATAAATGATAAAAGATGATGGAAATCAAAGAGAAGAGTGCATTTGCACACAAAAAGTTCTCAGAAATGGTGAAGAATGCACAATTTTTTGTGGATGAGGTGAAGGCCTTGTTCCAATACTACATGAAGTGGATCGAAGCCGCATAAAACATAAAAAGTGAGATGGAATCTATTGATTCCTAGATCAATAAAGCCTTTGGTGCATATGATCTGATGTTGGACATGTCTAGAAACACAAGGAACACTATTGAAGATATGCATAAGAAGTTTTCTATCTGCAAGCACAAAGGGAAAATATGTCATCTTACAGTTTGGAGCAATAAGGGACTTGGTGAATGATAAATTTATACCTATATCAAGTGCCCTTTTGAGTGCCAATAAGGCTATGCAAATGAATCTAGTACCTGGTACTCTCGAAGAAGGATAAGATATATTAATGGAGCTTGAAACGTAGTGTAGATTGCTTGGTCTAGCATTGAAGATATGAGAAGATGGCAAGAAAGGTAGACCCATCTACAGAATTTGTAGGCGTCAACTTCCTCTAGTTGACATATTTCTTATATTTTAAACATTTCAATTTTTCAAATTTCATATTCTTTATAAATATGTGGAGCATATAGAGTATTTTCCAATACAAATCTTTGGATTTTCACTCTGGTATACGACTCAAGGGGAGTGAATTCTATCTTTTTCAATTTGTACATATGCATATATCTCTCGGGGGGAGATCTGTTGAATATCAGAACAATTAGTATATCTGCCCTTTTCCCTTGATGTTAAAGGGGGAGAATGGTTTGGAGAATGTTTTGATGATTTTTAGCATGTTGCCATCAATGACAAAGGGGGAGATTGTTGGAAGAATTTCATTGATGTTGTTGTTGGCAACATGAGCATGAGGGATAAGCACAAGGTATATTACTATGTGTTGTGGTGTTGTCATTGATGTCAACATTGTATCATGATATGAAGACTTTGGTGCAGATCATTTTGGTTATTTCTAACAAATCTTGAAATGATTATGGTATATAATTTTTCAAGATGGATTGATCTGGAGAAGTTAGTTGTGTTGGAAATTGGCTAAGTGTCAATTTTGCTAATTCAGTATGGTAGAGCATTCGTCTTTGGGTTCGCACTAGTCTACAATTGAATTTTTTACTCTATGCTTCTAACATTGTTCGTTGGTTGTTAGAAGTATCTAATTCCATAATTTCATCATATTTTTTTCTTTTTGTTTGAGAGATCTAAGTAACAAAAGTTTGATCTAGTAGTTTACACTTGCTTTTTGTATAGTGCATTTGAGTGGAGAGTCTGCACTTCTCCACAGATAAGTTTTTGGCTTTGCACTTTTGAGGATAAGTTGATAGATGGTAATAGTGTATGAATTCAAGTTGGTGTCAAGTTTTGAGGTTCATGTGTCTAAATATGGATACATAGTTGAAGAATTTTGGTATTAGGTCTTCTATGATGTTGACCTAATAAGTGAGAAGGTATGCAAAGACTAAATAAGCATTATGGTCTTATTTGGGATCTATTATAGGTCCATGCTAACCTATTTCAAGTTGTTTTGAGTTTTTTTTAATTTTGGCACCAGGTGTGTATGAAAAGGATTGAAGCTAACAAGTTATGTTTTGAATATTACATCTAATTAGGCTGACCTAATTGATGTTATGCTTGAATCGGATATATATATGCTAGATCTTTTTTGATGTTTTGAGTGAGTGATGGTGTTGCAAATTTCCTACATGTGAATATTATCATAGCAATACAAATTTATGTTGTGAATGTTGAGTAGAGGATTAAAGTGATGTGAATGCAGAGGAAAGCAAAGTGTTAGATCAAAATCAGATGAAGTGTGTAAAGTAAGTTTATTGAGCTTCATTGGAACTATATTTCAAGCATATGATAGATGCAATTGTAACAGTTCAAAATAGTTTGTGAGCCACAATCTCTCTTTTATATTTTCTCTAAGGGTAGTGATTCCACCTGCAATGAGCACTTATGTAAATATACTATAACCAATTATAATATATTGTGAGCTAGTCCTCATCGTGGCTTTTCCCATTTTGGGTTTTCCACATAAAAAAATATCGGTGTTCATGTGTTATGTGGTGTTGTTTATATTTCATGCTTTCTTTCTTTATTGTAGATGAATATGCTTTGGTGATTGGATGTTTAATATTTGAATGGTTTAAGAGAATACTAATTCATCCCCCTTCCCTCTCAGTATTCTTAGTGTTCAACACTATGATCACATAGCACTTCCAAAAACTATTTTATAGATAGGATCCACAACAAAAGTGAACCACATAACATTCACATTACAACCACTATTCACTTGGATTCCTAGACAAGTTTACACTTTATAACATATACATCACAACATCTTACATTCATATTTCTTTGTTTTAACACATAAAAGTGTATAAATGAAATTAAACTAAACAAGGTGGAAGACTCAACCAATACAAACCCCAACATACTACTTGCAGCAACATAAGAGATTCAACATCAAATTTCACATAAATTTTTATAAACAAGACCAATATTCCAACAAACTCCTTACACATCAACAAAGATAGATAACTAAAAGGGTGGACCTTACCAAGAAAACTTGTTATCCAACTTGTGGAAAACTCTCTCCAAGCCCTCTCTTCCATTGCTCCTTCTTCTTCACAATCCTCCTCCTCTCTCCACAAACATGGCAAGAACTCCAAATGAAGAATGAAACCAAACAAGAACTCAAGAACAATCCCCAAAAGGATCCAACCCCTTCTCCTCTCAAGGGGAAAGAATAAATAGAAGGAGAAAAGGAAAATACTTTTCCCTAACTCCCTAACTACCTAACTACCCAACCAACTCAATTTTCACCACTTTTCAAAAGTGGGTCTAAAGAGTGGGTTCTAAACTTTATTTAATGGGTTTTATAAGATAAAATGACCCAAACCTATAAGACTATCACCTAGGAAAATTTTTAAACAATAAAGTATAATTTAAACCACATAATAACTCTACAAATCACAAAAGAAATAATCATAATAAAATATAACTCAAAATATTAATAAAATAAACTCACATATACACACAACCACACGACGCATAAAAAAAATGACCTTATTCTCCTTACAAGACAAGATCAAAAATTCACAAGGGTAAGAAAATAGAAGTAGCTATATGACCCCAATCAACATTGGAAAAATTCACCTGTTTACTCAACTGAAAAATGTCAGTATAATACATGAATGATATAGCTACAACATCTTTCATATGTAAAATACTATTTTGAGAATAATAGTTAACTATAAAAAAAAAAAATCCAATAGTCTACACAAGTAGCAACATATAATTAGCACTCTTAAAACATCTACTTACATATCACCTAATAAAATCAAATAATAATCAATCATAATACATACCATCATGAAATCACCACTTCTGGAAATAACTTATTGAAATCCATCCTATAATTGATACTGTAAATCAAAAAATTGACCATTCAATCATAGAGATAAGAGGAATCAATGAAAACAACCACAATTTGAAATCCTAATACTCAATATAATCCAATTTAATTAATGAAAGACATGCAATAATAGATAAAGCCATATTCAAAAAAATGATAACTTCACCTTTACCATATTGTCATGGATTATTTTCATTGTTCTTCTTTGTATATTTTTGCTCTATAAATGGATATTCTATTCTTTCGCTATAAGCTTCAAGTGTGTGAGAGATGATCGTAATGATGCAAACCCCAAAATTTCAAGGTTTGTGGTTATCCATCAACATGCTATGAAGGATTGCTTTTATAGAAATGGTTGTTTCAAAAGAATGATCTAGATTTAAAGCTGAAAGATGAAAATCAACTATCAAGGTTCGTTGAGAGGAAATAGATTGAAGAGTTAACTAGCTTGATTGATTAATCAGTAAAAATTTATTGATTAATCAATGGGATTGATTGATCAATTAGTGGGATTGATTAATCAATGGGAGTGATTGATTAGTCAATGGATTTGATTGAATAATCAATGGGATTGATTGATTAGTCAATGTGTGAGAGGATACTAATTAATTGAATAATTAATTAATCATTGGAGGAATGTGCAAGTAAAGATTGATTAATAAATATATGTTTATTTACTAATGGATATGTTGGAGGTGAAATAGGGGAATTAAATAATTAATTTAATTATTTAATCTAGAAGTGGAAAAGTGGTTTAATTAAAGAATTAGTAATAATTATTTAATATAAGAAGGGTGTTTGATGTCAATTAAAAAATTGATGATAACTATTTAATTAGAATAGAATAATAAGTGTAATTAGCGACATAATTAAATAAATAAGGTTTATTTAATTAATCAGGAAGATTAATGTTAATTAGGATGTAATTAAATAAAGAGAATTTATTTAATTAATCATAAAGGGTGAATTAGAATGAATTAATTAAATAACATAAAGTCACTTAATTAATAGCATAATATGATATTTGATGATAATTAAATAATAAGGTATTATTTAATAATTAGGGAAAAAGGGTAAAAAATAGTAAAAAGGTGTTGCTCGTAGACTAGGACAATTTTGGGTATCTAATATTTTTCCCCTCTTTGATACTATAATGGCACAAATTTGCACCCCTTGTGAATCCCACATTTACATTTCCCCTTACCTTAGAGAATTAAATTCGATGATACAATCCATACACCCACCACCTTTCCCTATCCACTTGGCAACTCATTTGTGTGTCGGTGGAGGAATTTATGCCTAGGACGCTAGCATGACACGCAGATGCCCGCTCGGCATGCTTTCGTCTTGACAGGAGTCCTGCCTCTGGAATTCACAAAGGAATTACACTCCTCCATTGGATGCAAATTGTAACCTTTTATGCTCCCTTGAACGACTTCAAACAACCCTTTTGCCTCCTTTCATTCAAATTAATTATCCTTCCATTCTACTCAGCTTCTTGATCGAATTCACTCTGCACACTTGCTCTCTACTTCATTCTTAGCACTTTCAAGCATCACCACCACCATTAAAGTTGTAAGCTACTACATTCTTGGCTCCCTCTTTCTGTTGTTGTGATAGCATTGGTTTTGGGAAGCTTGTAAGCTCGCTCCTTCCTCCATTTTCCTTGAGAGCACATGGTTGAGAAGGTGATATCCACCATCTTCATTCACTTTTGCATTATCATATTGGTATTGCAACATATTTTTGTTTGTCTATTGCTTAGTATTTCCATTTCTATACTCTATTTATCATCTTTCTATACAATCGATGCTATTTGGCTATCCATGGAGATGGAAACACCAAAGTGAAGTATTGACTAAGGCAGTCCTCTAAACACAACCCCAACATTTTTCTATTCTTTTGTGTGTAGGTACTTCTTAGTTGGAGCTATTCAAAGAATAAAGTTGCATGGAGTTCAGTATCACTTCCTAATCCTTATTTGTCAATTCGAAGATAGACTAGTTAAAGTATTCTTCTTGTTGTACTCTATTGTTGTGCTTTCTTAGCATTATGTTATAGCATAAAATCTACCAGTCAACTTGTTAGCTTGTCTCCTAGTATTTTTATCTATTCCTCACACTCTCTGCTTGTACGGATGCCAGCACCCCATTGAGATGCCAATGTGCCACGCTAGAATCCATGTCTTGCATTGTCGTCCTCAGGCAATGAGTTGCCTGAGTCACAGATTGAACTCTGAGAATCAACTCATTTGACCTCCTAAAATATTTAGGTTAGCAGAAGGACAATAGCAACCTAATTACTCTTTATTTTTTACCTTAACTACTTAACCTCTCCAAATGACTTAGCAAGCTTGAGGTAGATCAGGGCAGACAGTTGCTTAGGACCCTCCTGTGACCTGGGGTATCAGAGCAGTCGGTCCCCCTCCTCTATAGATACAATGTGCTTTTATAGTGTTATGTCAAATAAAATACAAAAAATCAGGTTCAGGAGTTGCCTCGGTATGCCCCAATAATGGTAGGATAGGATGGTGCCCCCTCGGAAAAATTTGCAAATTTTGGGAAATTGTTTCGATAAGCTAATTTTATAGTGGTAATCGTGTTGGTAGCAAAATATTTTTATTTTAGGACATTCAGGGTGTCCTTTTTTGCATTTGAAGGTGAAAGTTGATGTGCCCTATTATAAAGGGGGTCCAAAATGCCACCCAAATTCTATAAATAGGCCCTAAGGGGTCCAAAAGTAGTCATTTGTGCACTTTGCTTTAGAAATTTGAGAGCTCTAAGGTGAGATTTGGTTGAGGATTTTTGTAGAGATTTTTCTCTTTCTAGTTGCTCCACATCATAGATATCGAGTCAAGACCTTTTGGCGGCCTGAGGGATTAGGCAATACGGTATGTAACATTTCCCTACTTTGAAATTTGTTTAATTTTTGCTTGTTTTTATGAGTCAAAGAAGACCAAACAGATGCAGTGTTGTTTTAGTGCCACATATACAGTCGCATTCATCGCATTTGAAGGTTGGTGTGATGCAAGTGTGTGATGCACTGCATGTGAAACAAATTCACCATTGTTAGGTTGCTCGCAAGTGTTTCATGCACCACATGTGTAAGGTAGAACAACACATTTACATTGTCGTGATGCATATGTTAGATAGTGTGTCGCATGTTCTTAGCTTGCTCACAATTACAATGTATGATGCATTTGCAAGCCACATCTATTGAAAGGTGCGACACATCTGATGGTCAGCAAAACTAAGTCATTTTTTGATAAAAAATTGTTTGTGTAAAAGGTCCAATAGGTTCATTTAGGTGTCCTGACTAATGTAATGTGATTTTCTTGTGAGCATAGTTGATATTTCCTTTGATATATACTCAAGAGAGTTGACCTTCCTCATTTAGATTGAGAGATCATCTAAATGATGAGGAGAGAGATGTGCTTTATGCTTTGGGACTATATCATGTCACATTCATGCCTATGATCTAGGCTAATAGGGGACTGTTGATTTCTCTTACAAAGAGATGGCACTCTGACACTAGATCATTTCATTTTCCTATTGGAGAGGCCATTGTTACTCTAGAGGAGGTCTAGCATATACTTCAACTTTCAATCCATAGGGAGCACATCATTTATGATCCTAATCGTGGACTTTTTGCTATCCAAATATGCTTTGATATCAATGATGTAGTTGTTTTGGGTGTAGAGGAATACGATATCTATTGGGATACTCTTGTGGATAGATATGAGAGACTTAAATTTGTGATCTATAGTTTCATGAGAGGCATTGTTATTCCTGACCATTGAGGGCATGGATTCCTTGTTGGATGGGGAGATATGTTAGCCTTTATGATGGATCATTCCACTGTATATGCTTGGTTACCCTACATGCTCGCCATGTTACACGATGTAGCATACAAAGAGGAATAGTCCATTAGTTGTGGTACCATTCTGCTCATGGTGTGGGCTTGGGTGCATATTGTTGTTGTACGACCACCAATTAAGAGGGATCTACCAGCAGTAATTCCTTATGTCTATCTATATGGAGGAATCATCACATAGACATGAGTCGGTGATGTAGGCTACTAGAGACATACCATCGACCTTATGGATTCTTTTACTTGGAGACCATATTGTCAATGTGCTCACTGGGATGACAATGTTGAGAATCTTCCATATTGTCAGTAGACTTAGTACCTAATTGATAATACATTTTTGACACATCACATTATTGAGCAACATCTACCAAAGAAATTTCTCTAATAGTTTGGGGAGAGATAGGGTGTGCCTGTGGGTATTGCAGAATTTTCTTGGTCTTCTCAAGAGGTTCCTTAGTGGGGACCTATGATTAGTGTTCATGTTTCCATTCAAGAGATAGATCAACTACAGTTGTTTAAGTGGGGTGCCCCTATGAAGTTGACAGATGTAGGGACCATAGTAGAGTATAATGCTTGGTGGTTGCAGCACATGCATTTACCATTGACAGATCTAGATGCACCTGCTCCTATGGAGAGGCTCAGTAGAGGTCCTTGTGGAAGATTTTGGGGGAGAGGAGATGATTAGGGCCAAGGTGGTGGATGAGGGATGGTAGTGTTGATGGGATGGTGGAGTTTGGAGGATGGTGGGAGAGGATATAGGGCTAGGGATGATAGATGCCAAGCAGACATAGGTTGAGGAGATAGAGGTGGGCTTCCACCTCGTATTTTGATATGGTTACCTCCCATCCATGAGGAGGGAGAGAAGGAGGTCCTAAAACAATAGGAGGTGAGAGTGGAGGAGGTGGGGATGGAGGAGGCTAGGGTGAGGAGGATCAGGTATCAAAGTATATGGTGGAGGAGGTTGACGTCCACGTAGGTGTCGATGTAGATAGAGAGGAGGTGAGGGGAGAGGATGAGATGGAGGTGGAGGTGGAGGAGGTTGCATAAGAGGTAGCAATTGATGTGGAGGAGTGGTAGGATGTTCCCATTAGGGAGGCCATCCATGACATTATGGAGGATGCTAAGGAGAGGCCACAAGACCTACAAGCATAGATCTAGGCACTACAAGCATAGGTTCAGGCATTTGAAATATAGGTTACATAGATGCCATCTCTACAGGGTCAAATATCTTAGTTGAATATTGAGCAGGACATGGCAATGATTCATGTGTATAGGGTTGAGTAGTGGTCCATTTATTTCATTACTACTTTTGGTGGATCTATACGAGGGTGCACTGCCTATAGCCGAGCAGGCACCTAGCTTTCAAAATAGATCATAGAGCAAGTCACACTCCCACTAATCACAGAGTAGTGGTGGGGTATCCCAGTTGAGGGCATCTTCTTATCATTGGTCACCTCATCATTCTCATAGAGATTAGTCGAGCCCATCAAGTTTAGGGTAGAGAGAGGATGAGCCTCCCTCTAGTCATTTATGTTTGGAAATAATGCATTCAACCCACAGTATTAATCCATTTCCTACATAACCCCATGACAGATAAACATGCATACAAGTAACCATAATACATAGATCAAATAGACAAGACATGAGATAACACAAGATATACCCTAGGAAAACCCTCAAGAGGGAAAAAACCAACCTCCAAAAGCATGCATATTGCATCGTATTATTCAGCAATAAAGCAATACAAGAGTTACAATGAATACCTTTGAAGCATCAAGCCTTCCAATGCATCCTCATGTGTCCAAGCATGAATCCACACATCCCATGCCATGCTTCACATATGCACTCCTCAAAAAGACTCAATAATGACAACCCACTCACCCAGCCAACCTTAACCACTAAACATGTGCTTGCTTTTATAGGCTCAAGCTCACACAAATATAACCAAGTGGTAAGATAAAACAATGTGCCAGAAAACCATGCGAACACAAAACCACTAATGCCTTATTTAATATTGGGTACTAATTTTTCACTTTATTAAATATTTCCCCAATATTAAATTATTATCACATGTCTCCCACACATTAAGTAATAATACAATATTACAATATAACATACAAGTGGTCCCCAAATAATTACCTAGTGTGATTAACCATACCACCTAGGTGCCTCACAACTAAATAAATATTTAATTACAATATTATAACAAATAAAATTATACAATGGTGTACAACACCATATCCCAACATTCTCCCACTTGTTGTATACATTGCATAAGGGATCAATACATGAAATATACATCATCATAGCCATACATGAAACCACATGAATCTCCAACATGCTCCCATGCTCCATCAAGATACCTACAATAAGAACAAAGTGACCACTATCTCAAGCAAGAACTCTCATCCTCCAATGTGCCACCTATAGAAGGAAAGGAATATTCCAAGGTGAAGATGCACCAATCCAAGAACACAAGCATCAAATCCAAGTGATAAACAAGGCTCCAAACAAGCTATTGTAAAAACCTCACATGATTGGAAATAGCATCCACAACACATGCTAATACATCTAACCATCCAAACCTCCAAGGTATCAAATACATTAGTAAACTAATGTCGAGAACATATGCAACCCATAAACTACAATCACAAGCTCCCTATATCAAACCTGGTAATGAAGAACATACATATCCAGGAACTCCACTGCATGGGTAATGCCAAATAATATCAAGTCTACCAATCAACACTATATCAAGGTGTGATAAATAATCAACAATTAAGTATCAAGAATAATAACAATGATCCACACATGCAACCCAAATAGCTACATAATCTCTCACATATTGCCACCATCCTTCAAAATCACATGAACATGAACCTCCAAGAAGGAACAATGAAGAGAGAGAAAAAACCTGTAAACCATAACATGTCCTTATACCAACACCTCAAGAGTGCAATGTTGTGTCAATTATGATCTCCTAACAAACCCAAATAAGAATCCTCAACAACATCCAAACAATGTTCAATCTCTTAGATCAAACAACATATGAATCATGTACATACCAACATGGATGTAAGCCTCTCTAAAAAAGAAGATCAAACTCAAAGTAACCATTCCCAAATCTTAAAATCAGCCCATAAACCATCTCCTAACAATCTACATTAATGAATGATAACATAAACTCAAATGCACAAGGAGATAACCATTCCAAACATCCCTCAAAATGAATCCTCTGGAACTAACTATCCATAGCTTAAGATCCATATCAATGAAAGAAAAAGCATTGAAATAAACTCATGCTAAAAAATCCTCAAATGGGTCTCCAAAATCAATCACCATGAATCAACTCATTCCCATGAGAAATCAAAGCACAAAACATAGCACATTTGAAAGAAATAATGGGAAAATACCTCTCAAATGATAAACTTCCGAGTAGACCAAGAGTGGGGAATGAGAATTCTCCTCTAAGATGACCAAATCATCATCACTCACTCCAAGAATAATCTCCTCTATCGGTCCATCATGAACTCACATCCATACCCAGGTGAAAGATCCTCGATCTTCCTGTTGAAACCTCCAACGAGTAACCGTCTCAAGAAAATGTCTATAATCCCAAGAGAACTCCAGCCTCACCTACATCTCCAAGTATCCATGAGCACCTGTAACCAGTCAATACATGCCAAACTCCAAATTAAACATAGCACCATCATGAAATAATTAATAAAATGATCAATGTACTCAATACAAAGAGAACCACCAAGATCAATTTCAAAGCTCCAACCGTAAAATCAGGAACCTATCATGACATCATGATCTAACCATCTCCTCCTAGGAGATCACATGCACCAATTTATACATCCTAGTATCAAGAGAACATATATACCATGCTAAAACTCTAAGATAGCATCAAGAGTAAACAATGACATAATATTAAAACACTCTAAACTAATAAATCACATCTCCAATCACATGAAGATATTCATCACCAATTATGCATCCATTTCACTGCCAATAACTCCCACTAAACCATGATATCAAGCTACACATGGCATCATGACTACCATCTCTTCCATGAAGATCATGTAGGTCTACACACACTCAACTACAATATCAATAACATACGAGTGAAAGATCTCCAAGCCAAGAAGATACATACAAGCACCATCAAACCATCACAAACCAATCTAGCACCATCAATTCATCTCTGCCAAAGCTCTCACTGAAAGTGTTTAACCAATGAATGTACCAAGCTATCATGACATCATGATCAAACCACATGCTACAAGTCCCATGAACTGACTAATCAAGTACTCTAACCATCCATCCTCTCATCCCAAAACAACATACCAATGCACAAATGACCACAAACAAGGCCAACTAATAAAATATGCAACAATAATGAATCAAACCTAGTGGATATAGACAGTCCACATCTGAGTCATCCCACTATAATCAATAGGCTGCACATACCTACCAATCACATAACTTGTAGATCCAACCACTGAAGCATGCAAACTCATCATCACATTAGTAACCTGCAAACTAATATATCAAAGAAGATAATCCTGTAGACATCAAGACTCAAACACCAAATCAACCATAGATTTGATTTTCCAAACATGTCCCTAAATGAGTAACAATAGTCAAGGAACCAAATAAGTATCAAGAAGATAGGAACAATCTCCTAACACCACCAAACAACCACATACATGATCATGTCATTCCAATGCATAAATGTACCTGCATACCTATGACATAATAATCATAGCCATTTTTGTACTTGCACTCAACTATCACCCATAAAAGACTCCAAGTCTCCACTCGTGTCAACCCATGTCCTCAAAATCGAAGAAAACATATGTACTTGTCACCATCAAATTCCAACTCTGAAAGCACCTATAAACCTATACCAAAAAGCACCAAATTGATAATCAATTGTACCATCATAAAATATCATATAAAAATATGTACTCCCTAAAGGTTTCACCTCTTGACTCGTCCAGATGCTCACACAATCACACCTTGAATCTCAGGCACCTACAAGTGATCAAACAAGTACCAAACTCATCATGCACCATAAACTAATAATATGACTGGTCCACTAACTAGTACACATCACATGCTCTCCAACGCCTATTTGAAATCAAAAAACTTACCTCATATGCAAAAGTTTTTCTCAAAACTGTGCAACCAAGCACATCTAGCTTCTGGGCTCAAAAAAATGATCAAAATAGAAAAATAAGGAAACCAAACCTATACCACTACATAGTGCTCAGAACCAGCTATCCAACAAGTATAAGAAATCAAAAATTTGACATCGTGGGAAAAGTTATGCAAGTCTGAAAAATAGCTATATTTTGCATAATTTGGCCTACTGATGGCACACTGGTGGCCCCACCGGTGGCCCGGTAACAGTGGTGGCCAGCCGGTGTGGTGCAGGAGCACCCAAGCAGATGAAGTTTGCTTCAAGAGGTCAAAATGTCAAATAGTGGTGATAGGGTCTTTTTAGCATTAGAGGAGGTCAATTAATACTAAATAAGTCTATTGAGACCATTCATTTTGTAATTGGTGTGTTTTGAGTCATTTGTATTTAGGAGTCAAAAATTGCAAAAAAAGATGTAATGTTGTCAAGACAAAATTGTAAAATTGCAACATTTAGGAATATGAAAGGACATAGAAGTTTAAAAAGTAGTTATGGGAGTTTGTCAGTTAGGGTTTGGTGGGAAAATGTATAAGAAGCCTCAAAAGGCTCGAAGACAAGTTGTTGAAGTTTGTACTAAAGAATTCCAATTGATACACAACATTTTTCTGCTAAAATTCTTTGTTTTCTGAATTTTCCTCATTTTGTACAGACCCGTACAGGCTTTAAATGCTCTAAAATTCTTTGTATAGTATTCTATCATGAATTAGCTTTCATATGAATCCATTTCGAGAGTCACACTTTGTTTTGTGGGAGATTCCCTTCATTTTTTGTAGTAGCCTTGTTTTTACAGTTTTAAAGGGTTGAAGGACCTCTAAAATGGAAAAATGACCCATTCCACTTTTTGTACTTATTGTATCTCATGGAATGGGTCCTAAACATTGTAATTTAGGTGTTTGCATGATTTGGTAGGCAGAAGAATTGGACTGTGTGAATTTGAGTGATGCCCTAGGGTTGGAAAAGGTGTTTTTCCATGTGAAAATGGTGTGTCAATGAAGGGTTTTGATAAAACAGTGAAGGATCTATCTATGTGATGGTTTTGTGATCTTATACAGAGTAATTAGAAAGTGTTGGATGAATTGTTTGGGACTGATAAGCCCAGGTGGATAGACTTTCAACAAACCTTAGTGTTTTGGCATGAGAATGGAGGGTTTCTTGGATCAATGGTCTAGAGGTCAAGTAACTAAGAAATGATTGAAGAATTTGTGGTTTTGAGTCACAATTTATGACTTTCAAGTGAGTTTTTGTGTTTGAATAGTGTTTGGGAAGTACTTCCTTTGGAAAATAGAGATAATTGAGTAGCCTAAAACAAGGGTATTGTATTGGATCTCAATATTGTTGCAAAGAAGTCACTTATAACCTTGTGGGGATGTTGTGTTGATTATATGGTGAGTCTAAATTGGTGTTTTTTAGGCCTTTGTATGGCCTTCTCTAAAATATATTGTGAAGAGTTGGTTTTGTGGGCTACAAGCCTATTGGTGAGAGTTTGGTTCAAGTTGAGTGTATTGTGATTCAAGGGTTGGTTTTTTGTTTGTGTCTAATCAGTTTGAGATAGTTTGGGGTTTCCCACCACCTTGCTTACATCATGATGGTAGAATCCAAAAAGATTTAGATTTAATTTAATTTTCCCATTTTAAAAAATTTAGCCCCCCTTCATCGGAACCGACTAGTTTATAGAACATGGTTCAAAATTGTTTTAAATCTAACAGATGATATGATAATGGGTGGTTTTAAATATTAAAATTGTTTTAAAAAAATTTAAAATGGGCAGTTAAAATTTTGTTTTGGGCGGGCTTTTTAATTACTCTGCTAGCCACTGATAATCGGCCATCGGGGTGGGCAAAGCTCGCCGGTGGACCAAGGGCTAACAGGGCATACTGCAGCCTCTACCAACAATACCTTTGTCGGTACTATCACAGAGTGGGACAAAGGGGGTATGTGGACCCCATCCCCACTTTATATTTATTTTTATTTTTATTTTATTTTTCTTTAAAAACCTTTTAATGTGAATTTTTTATGCAGGATTTAGAAATTTTGACCAACAAAAACATTTCTACGAAAAAGGTTGAATATATTTTTTTTAATATTTTATTTCTGCACATGGCAAAATTGGGCAATCATATAGCTAAAATTGCCTTTTTTTCAACTTTTCCAAAATAGATTGAATTTTATGTCATTTTTCATGTCTCGGGCCTCTTGGATCCAATGGTGAGGTCCATTTTGTCTCAGGAGGTCATCTATGAAATTTCCTCTATAAAACCCTCATATGAAAACTCAAACCAAGAAACCCTCTTTGACCCAAATTTTGAAAACTTTGGATCTACAATAAAACCAATAAATCTTGACAACCCAAAAGCCCAAATCTACAAACAAACACCTACAACATGCATTTCATATCTTGTAATGCATCAAATATTTCATGCATATTCATGGCTTCAACTTTGCAAAAATCTCTCAAACTAGGGTTATAACAAAAACCCATCAACCATGAAAGCTCTGATACCACTTGTTAGGAAATAATACATTGAACCCACAATATTAATCCATTTCCTACATAACCCCATGAGATATAAACATGCATACAAGTAACCATAATGCATAGATCAAATAGGCAAGCCACAAGGTAACACAAGATATACCCTAGGAAAACCCTCAAGAGGGAAAAACCTAGCCTCCAAAAGCATCCATATTCTATCTTATATTCAACAATAAAGAAATACAAGAGTTACAATGAATACCTCTGAAGCATCAAGCCTTCCCATGCACCCTCATGTGTCCAAGCATGAATCCACACATCCCATGTCGTGCTTCACATATGCACTCCTTAGAAAGACTCAATAATGACTGCTCCTCACCCAGCCAACCTTAACCACTAAACATGTGCTTTCTTTTATAGACTCAAGCTTTCCCAAATACAACCAAGTGGTAAGATAAAACCATGTGCCAAAAAACCATGTGAACACAAAACCACTAATGCCTTATTTAATATTGGGTACTATAGACACCTAAAAATGACCTAGGCCTGCAAACTTCATTTTTACCACTTTCGTCCTAGCATAATTATGACATTTAATTATGTCCTTGGTCCACATTCGACTATTGATTAAATAATTCATAATTATTTAATTAATTCCTGTCCTTTTATTCTTCATGATTATTAAATAAATAAATTCTATTTATTTATTAAATACGTCGCTAATTCTCTAAGTCTCCCTTTAATTAAATAAATGTCTACATTTGTTTAATTATCCTTATTCATTAATTCTTCCTGATTATTAAATAAATGAATTTCATTTATTTATTTGATGTCACTAATTGTCACAATTAAATAAATTTATTAATTTATTTAATTATTCAATCTTATCTTCCAAATTAAATAATTATTTTTAATTATTTAATTACTAATTTCACTTTTCTCTCATTTTAAATAAATGAAAATATTTAAAATGATTTCATTTTATTAACTTTCACTCTTTTTAGTAAATAATCCGAAAAAGATTATTTGCTTGTCACACAAAATCATCATTTTGAATTAATTAAATTCAAAAAGATATTATTCTTCCAAAAATCAAGTAATCGGGCAGATTCTTGATTTTTCAGATCGAATCTTCAGTTCAAATCTTATCTTCTTGATTTTTCGAATCTCACAAATCAGGCAGTCTTTATCTTCTTGATTTTCAAAAATCTTTATTTCTTTAATTAATTTCCTCATTTTTTCTCCACCGTCGATCTGATTATCTGAGATATTATCTTGACCGTTCGATTAATGAATTTTCCCTAACCCTAATTAGAGATTCTCAGATTTAATCTGGACCTCTCATTCTAAGTCTTTCTTAGAAGTCAATCTCACCCGTCCATTCAAAATCACATTTTCTATAAAATGTCATTTTCCTCTCACTTTTTGATTACACACGCACGAGTAGACATATTATAGGCATATTACTTATTCACTTGCACACTTAGGCTTCTCATTGCAATTAGTATTTGTATTTGATCAAGTTTTAGTATTGTTTAGGCATAAACATTGGCAATCATAGTCATAGACATAGGCATTTAGACATTGCATAAATCCTTCAAAGCTTGGTGTAGGACTTAGACATTTGCAGATTGCTCGCACAACGAATCTAAGGGAAAAGTATCATCCAGCAAGCAAGAAGGTACTATGGAGGTAATCATGGAAAACTCGATTTACAGGTATAACTGTTTCATTGTTTAATTTCCTTTGTACTCGATAGGACTATTGGGTTTTTGTCTTTATATTTATATTGATTGATCTAATCAAACCTAAAAGAAATCCATAGTTACAGGTACTAAGTTTTAACTTTATTAAATATTTCCCCAATATTAAATTATTATCACATGTCTCTCACACATTAAATAATAATACAATGTACAATACAACAAACAAATTTAAAACAATGTACTCAAGGATGAAATGGATAATAAGTCTATGGAGGAGGGCCCCAAATGGGTTGGGGAGGATGTTATTAACCTCCTCTCTCAGAATTGGGAGAGTGCTAGTTAGTATGTTGTTGTTGTGTCCTATATGTTGGGTCATTGTTTTATCGGTTGTCGATCTGCTATTTCTATCTTGTTTTTTGGTGGTTAATTTTTTAATTCTCTAGACTTGATCTTTTTGGCGCTTGTGGCTCATTGTGTAAAGGGTACATCACCCTATAAATGTTGCTTATCTTATCAAAAACATACAAGTCGTCCCCAAATAATTACCTAGTATGATTAACCACACCACCTAGGTGCATCACAACTAAATAATTATTTAATTACAACATTATAACATTATAACAAATCAAATTATGCAATGGTGTACAACACCATATCCCAACAATTTATCCTTAGGGGATGGGGGTAGTATAGGCTAGGCCTATTTTTTCTATATGGACATGTATATTTCTTATCAAGCTTGTGAGCTCCACTTTTTTACAGTCATTTGATATTGTACTATGACACCATTTTGTTGGAGATATATGAGATACATCATTTTTTCAAGGTGATCATATGATGTGTTATGTGTTATGCATGTTTCTTATATGATGGATGCTTATAGATGCATTATGATTTCATTTTTTTTCTTATGTATGGATGGATGAACATGATATTAATTTATACTTGTATGTATGTCATGATGTGAGGATATTAATTTATGATTATATGTATGGATGGATGTATGTATATGTAATTTTTATAATCTATTATGTGAACTATCATGCTCTTATGATCTATATGCATGATGAAATTATATGTTCATGACATGTTATGCCATCTTTGATATGATGCTATAGATGATGATTATAACATGTGATGTAATTTTATCTATCTTTTTGTGTTTTCTTATGCAGTATGTATGACCTATATTCACATGAGATATGTTGTTCTAACATGATTATGGATACAGGATACATCAATGCAACACATATATTTATTTTTTGTGTCATGGCACACCACCAAGATGATTATGGGACTATTAGAAGAAATGTTAGTACAAGGAAATCATTAGTAAGGAGCGAAGGACCATTTAGGTAGATCGTTCATCCAAATTAAGATTGATGTATTGATTGATATTACTTGAGCTTTTAGAAGTGCATATTTTATCATCATAGAGATTTTTTGTGTTATGAAACAAGCAAATGTATGCACACCTAAGCATGAATTGCAAAGGTAGCTTTTGTTTTCATCTGCTTAAAAGAGTTTGATATATGGACAAGTGGATAGTGTACACCAAGTTGAGACAAACCTTGGTGACATTTAGTATCTATTTTTCAAAGATTTAAGACACGTCAAACAAGGAGTGTCCTGATTTAGATTAGCGACAATAAAACCTTGTTGGAATGTGTGAGGACATAACCATAGAGCATGTTAATCCTACTGCAAGAAAGAATTAGCTGATTTTTTTTAGGAAAATTGCTACCAAAGAGGGTAGCACTCTTGAATTCATTAAAAATCTAGATTTACATATCTTTCAGCATGCCTTGTCAAGGTGAGTTTAAAAATTTATTACATCTTTTTTTTTTAAGATCTTAGTATCATATGTAACTTTGGTCCAGAAGGAGCAAATTTCTTCCGCTTCACTTATGTCCACTCCTACTCTATCTCAGAGCCAAAAATTCCTTTCAATTTCTTATCCCCTTCACTACCTGAAGATATAAAGGAAGCAATAGAGTTCTCAAGTATATTTGACTGCATAGTTAGATTCTCCGATAAAAACATGTCAGCCTTTGAAGTACCTGCAACTAAATAGTTTTCTTTCTTTGTCTCAAAATGTGAATTTTGTGGAGCAGGAGGAGGTAGGATGAAAGATTTAACATCATGAAGTGCTTGCGAGCAGTCCAAATAGTGATTTTTTTAGTGGCTAATATTCGCCAATTGGCTAATAGTTGAAATTTGGGAATGCAAAATTGGGTAATAGTTCGAGCTATAATGTGACTTGAATCGCCACATTTTTACAAAATTTTATTATAGTCTTATTTAAATCGCCAAACAATTTATTTTATTAAAAAATTAACACAAAAACTCACCACAATATTCAATACATGATTAGATCATATTAGCCTCAATTTTATAAATTATAGTAGAAATCTATATTAATTCGCCAATAGTATATCATAATTATTTATTGCTTTAGGACCATTTTCTAATCTTTAGTTTCCACCATTGATTTATAATATAATCTAATGGCCCTTGTTGTATTCCACGAGGTAAAATGTACCCACAATTTGTAATGCTCATTGGACCCACAATTTCTAGTCTCATGAGCATTATAGATTGTGGGTATATTTTACCTTGTAGAGTACAACAAAGGTCATTAGATCAATGATCTAAAAGAAATTTTGAGCCCCATGAAAATTATAGACCATGGGTACATTTTACCTTGCAAAATACAATGAGGGTCATTATATTATATTTTAAAACAATGGTGGAAAGTAAATATTATAGTCTACCCTTAAACCCATCAATAATTTCCACTCTCAGGCCCCTAATTTTTCATAAGAATTATTTTTAGATTGGATGGATTCGCCATAATAATTAATACATTTTCCTATTATTTTTCAAGATTCACCAAAATTTTCTACAAAATTTTAGTGATGCAAAAAGATCACCAATAAAATTAATTTTCTTTCAAAAAAAAAAAGGAAACATTTGCCAATAGAAATTAATAATTTTTTATTAAAAAAATGAAAGATTTGCGAGGATTTTATATTTTTTTTTAGGGGATTTTCTTAAAGTTATCACTGAATCCAAATCTAATTTCACAATCGGTGGAATAACATAGTGGTGTGATTCAACCCCAATCCACCATGTGGGTTGATTGTTTGAATTTTTAGCCTACTCATGAAACTGCTTCTTTCTACATTGGGAGGTAATATGATCAGTTGAAAAACATTTCCTACATCTGAATGCAATTTTTTCATAGTCCACAAGTTGTCTCCATCACCTATTTCCCACCTTTAAAGATATCTCTTTAGGGAAACCTTTGGATAAATCCATTTGAACACATAAACAAGCACAAGTGGAACATTCATAATTGATTGTTTCTTTTGATATGCTGTGGTATTTTCCCAGACCATTTCCAATGGCTTTCAAGCAATCAATTTCCAAAAATTGTAAGGGGAGATAAGGAAGACATACCCAAAAAAAAATGTAGTAGAGAAGGTCTCTGATCATGGATCAAAAGTAGGGAACCGAGGCTTAATGCATAAGAAGTCTCTGTGATAGAACCAAGGACTAGCATTGAGAACCAACTCTTTGTCTCCCTCAGACTCAAATTCAAGGATTAAAAAACCCCTGGCACAAGGGTAGATACTGATTTCCTCCTCCATGAACTCTTTCCAATTTTTGCAAATCCAAGAGTGAAGATTAGGAAAATTTGGACAGGGCTGCATAAATCTATAAATGAGTGCATGATTCTGAAGGTATTTCTCTCTTACACCCACGAAGTAGTCTGGACTAATTTATGGAACCAAAGCCAAATGGTGGATAGAGAAAGGGGGTGAAATATTGACAGAAGTGTAGGGTGGAGAAGAAGATGTAGGAGAATTGTTTGGATTGATTGAAGGTGCACACCTCTTATTAAAATCTTCATTCCTAATGGCTTCCATAAAATTTAACGAACCGGCAACCAACCGTTGTGAGGCCTGGTCTGCAAAAAAGCACAGATTAGGGCATGAACCCCTAGCGCCAGTCGAGATAGGAGAGACATCACGATAGGTAATCGTGGTCCCTGTCTTGCCTAATCGTGTGCCCCAAAAGACATCGATCCCTCCTGCACCATGGGCAACCCACATTCCCTAATGTCAGTTGAAGCTTCAGTAGGAGAAAATGTAGCAGAGGAAGGCATTACAGGAGAAACCGCAGCGAACCCAACTTTTTTAAAATATGTGTTAGTTTATTTTTACTTGCATAAGATGTTTTGATTATGACAGATAGAATCCCAATCACACACAATGACCTTAGTTTCCCCAGTCATGTTACCAAGACAAACTGCAAACAGAAATCAATAGAAAGAAACATCATAATCCATCATCGCTACTCTAATCTCTTATGGATATCATCAATTAGATTAGGAATATGACATGATAAATCAGATAAATAAGACTAATACTATACCAAATGATTCAACAACTATGTAGATCTTTTTGTCCATTGATAAGTGTTTGGTATATTTTCAAAAGATTGTCTGTTTTAAGGAGTGAGAAATTTCGTGTAAGATTCTTGGTCTAATTTTGATAATGTAACATCCTAGAAGACAAGTGATTTTTGATAATACAGGTAACATTGTAAACAATTGATCAACCTAGTTGAAAACTAGTTTGGGTAGTGTCATCTTTTGTTTTATGATTTGTTAAGCTTGGTTCTTGTGTAGGATATCTTGTTTGTTTGTGTCCAACATGTCAGTTTTCAACAAAGAATACTTTTATTATGAAATTCAGATTAGGATGAAAATTTTATTGTAATGGACCCTAAGGGGACTGACCTATGCCTCGAGGGATCATCAGTGATGACCTTGCCTATGTGACACATGCAGAGACAACATAGTTCGACTAACCATGATAAGTGAAATTTTATTCTAGCAATGTGGACTATGATGAATTTTTTACTTCGAAGGACCCTAAAGGATAAACCTATGCCTTGGGGGCTCATAAATTACTTGCCTTGCCTACATACATGCATGGAGGCAACATAGTTCAATACCATGAATTGACATCATTTTTTATTTTTTGATATTTTATGATTATTTTTGGATTTTTCAAAGGATATTTAAATGTTTTGATGTTTTGTTGAATGTTTCGATGTTTTTTGTATTTTTGTGATAACGTCCTCAGATACCATGTGTAAGATATTTTTGAAACCTATAGTTCGAGGATTTCCCCCAACCTGGAATAGAACTAGTTATTATGAAAGGATGGATATGATAAGTGGGTTTGATGCTAAATGTTTAATCGGTCTCAAGCCATGAGAAGGGGTGAGAAAGCTTTTATTATGAAAGAGCATATGCTCGGGTTATTATGGACGGAATAGAATAGAGTAGTGATAGGAGGTAGAGTGGTAGCCAACTATACTTGGTGCTTTTTTTCTAGGTTTTCACCATGGTACTTATCCAAAGCACCACTGAAATAGTTTTCACTATAGGATGAATTATTTCTCTTTCTCTTTTCTTTTTTGTTTTTCCATTTTTTTTATTTTTGATATAATGGGATCTTTAGAGGTCATTTATAGTACTTTTGAAGGTGCATGTTATTGATTGGATCAAATAGCGATTCACCCTCAGGAGTATCTAGTTGATAGGCACCATATCCATATATTACAATGATGATACAATGACCTTGGGCTCAAACTTTCCTAGTTTTTCTCTTTCTTGTTGGTTCTTAGGATTCTCTTTTAAGACCAGGTCACCAATCTCAAAGTTTTGGACCTTGAATCTCTTGTTGTAGCTATGTCGGAGGCGATTATGATATGCCTACAAGTAGACCAATGTTGTTTGTCTTCTTTCTTCCAACATTTCTAGCTCGTGTAACCTGAAGATCTGGTAATCTTCATCATCAATGAAATTTTTCATGGAAACTCTCAAGGAAGAGATCTTGACCTCAATCGATAGGATGGCTTTAGAACTAAAGACAAGGGAATAAGTTGTGGCACCAGTAGGAGTATGAATGCTTGTACAATAATCCCATAAGGTTAGATTTAGTTGTATATGCCAGTCTTGGCCAACATCATTGATAGTCTTTTTAAGATATTTACAATTTTTTTATTAGATGCCTCTGCTTGACCATTACCCTAGGGATAATATGGAGTGGTGAAGTGGTGTTGGATGTGGTATTTTTCACATAATTTACTAACATCCTGGTTTTTGAAGGGAATCCCATTATTTGTGACTGTGGATAAAGGAACACCATACCAACATATGATATAGTTTAGTATGAACTATATCGATGATATATGTCATAGGTATGGCTTTGATCCATTTAGTGAAATATTATATTGCAGTGATTATGAACTTGTGTCTATTGGAAGATTTAGGGTGGATCTTCCCTATGAGGTTGAGTTCCCATTGAGAGAAAGTCTAAGGTGAGGTAATTGGATTAAGTCCTTGTGTTGGTGCATGTACTAGATCATCATGGATTTGACATTGTCAGCATTTCTTCATGAAGTGATAGGAATCACATTCCATTGTAGGGCAGTAGTACCCTATTCTCATAAGCTTGGCTAGGGTAGGACCACTAGAGTGAGCTCCACATATACCCTTGTGTATTTCTTATAAAGCCATCTTCAATTCCTCTGTGTAAAAACATCTACAAAGGGTACTATCTAGACTACAACGATAAAGGGTATTTGTGATGATAACATACTTAGCCACTCATTAGATAAAGGTTTTTCATTGGTTGTTGGACAAGTCAAGAGGGAGTATTTGGGTGTGAAGGTAGTCATATATATCATTATACCAAGGCTAATCGGGACCAACAATCTCGCGCACGAGCTTGAATTTGGGGATGTAGAATGAAAGGATCAAAAGTTGTTCCACCAAGAACTTGCATTGATGCACATTATTTGGAATGTCTAAGAGAGACCCAATGGTGGCCATTGTGTCAGCTTCCTTATTTTACACCCTTGGGATCTATGTAAACAAGATGGTGTTGAAGTATTCCTTAAGGTTGTCCACCATTTTCTTATATGGTACCAGTTTTTCATCCTTAGTCTCATATTCATCATTGACTTGTCAGACCACTAACTATGAGTTGCCATATACTTGCGTATGTGATCTTCCATCTGATGGCATCCCTCAGACCTATGATTAAGCCTTCATATTCTGCTATGTTTTTTGTGCATGGGAAGGCAATCATGTATGATTTAGGGATAGTATCCCATTGCGATGTGATGAGCAAGACACTAACTCCTGAACCATGATGTGTGTACGATCTGTCAAATTACATTTTCCACGTTGTAGATGTATCTAGCTTGAAGATTTTCTCATTAGGGAACTCAGATATGAGAGGTGTGAATGCATGTGTAGGGGCATCTACTAGTTGATCAGAAATGACTTGTCCTTTGGTCACTTTCCTTTCCACATATTAAATGTCAAACTTACTAAGGAGCATTACCCATTTCATCCATCTTCTTGTTAATGTGGCTTTGTTGAGTAAGTACTTCAGAAGATCAATTTTTACTATCAGCTTGGTGTGTAGATTTAACATGTAGTGACATAGTTTTTGTATAGCAAAGACAATAGCAATACATGCTTGCTCTATGGGAGTATAATTGAGTTCATACCCTACAAGGGTACAACTGATATATTATATTGCACATTCCTTCCCATATTCATCATTTTGTGTTAGGAGAGCTCCTAGTGCAGATGATATTGTTGACATGTACAAGATGAGTGGTTTCCCATTGATAGGTGGCATCAGTATCGGTGGTGATAGTAGATAGTATTTGATCTATTGAAAATCCTATTGACAAGAATTGATCCATTTGAAAGGGACATCCTTGCAAAGGATATACTAAAAAGGGTGGCACTTGTCTGCTAGTTGTGTTATAAACCTGCAGATAAACTACAGTTTTCCTTGTAGGCTCCTTAACTATCTTAGAGTGGAAGGTGGTGGCATGTCTATGATGGCTTTCACCTTTGTAAGATCAACCTCTATGCCTATGTATGAAATAATGTATCCAAGGAGCTTCCCAAAAGTCACTCCAAAGACACATTTCTTCGAGTTCAGTCAAAACTTATATTCTTCCAACCTTGTAAAGATTTTGTCTAGTACTGCTAGGTGATTGTCCCTTGTGAGGGATTTTTCTAGGAGGTCATCAACATAGTCCTCCATTATTTTATGCATCATGTCATGGAAGATTATAGTCGTTTCCCTCAGATAGTTAGCTCTGACATTTTTAAGGTCAAAGGGAATAACGTTCCAACAGTATGTACTCCAAGTGCAGGTGAAGGTTGTCTTATGTTGATCTTCTACTACAATTTTGATTTGATTATAGTCAGAGAAACCATCCATCAGTGATAGCATCTCTTATCCTATTGTAAGATCCATGATCGTGTCTATATTAGGTAAAAGGAAATCGTCCTTTGGACAAGCCTTGTTCAGATCTTGAAAGTCAGTGCAAATGTGTATGCCCCCAATCGGCTTGGTGACTAGTACTAGATTTGAGAGCCAATCTGCATAATCGATGGGCCTTATGAACCCAACATGCAAAAGTTTCTTTAGCTCCACTTTAACTAATAAGGTGATTTATGGGTGCATCTTCCTCAGCTTTTGATTAGAAGGTTTAGCATTAGGAAGAAGAAGTAGGTGATGGAGGACTAGTTCGAGGTCTAGGCCAAGCATGTCTGCATAGGACCACACAAAGCCAATTTTCCTTTTAGAGAAAAATTCGGTAAAATTTGGCTTCTCTGCATTTATCAAGGATGTGGTAAAGCGTATGATTTTTGGATCTTCTAATGTGTTTATTTTGACCTCTTGTGACTTCTCGACCAACATTGGGGATTTCTCTTGATTTGTGGGGAGCGGGTCCAACATTCCATCCTTAGGTGCCTTAAGGAGGTTTTCACCCTTAGATACATTTGTGTCCTTATCTTTTTCTATGTATGTAGTTGCCTTTTGGTTTTCACCTATAGACTTGTTTTTCTTTAGGTTTTTTGTTTTGTGACTAGAAGGTAGGGCCGACTCCCCATAGTACGCAACCATGTCAAGTTCAATGGTGAATCCAGCCTTATGATCCCAACTTGGTATGCATTCTCTGAGTCCCATGAACTCAGTAATCACTTCATCATTTTCGAGGAGTTCCAATTTTAGTGGACCTTATTGGTCCCAATGAATTAATTGGGGGTGAAGTAACGACATGTTATCATTAGTATCAGAAAAGATGAAGGATGAGGTAGATAGGGTGAAGATGGAGGAATCATCAAGATCCCAAAAGGTATTGATCATGGCTTGGCCCTTAGTTTCGTCAATACGGGATTCAAGTTTGGGACCTATCCAAGATGTCTTGATAATTTTAGATGTGTTAATGACTTTCTTTCAAAATACCGTAGTACTAGGAGCTTTCACTTTTAGCAGTTGATATCCTATCCCTTTATTTCATGGTTGTTTGCTTGCTAGGAAAGGTTCAATCATACCCTATTTTTATAGTCCAAGGCCACTATGACCATCGTAGCCTTTTTGTTTCATTATTTTGAAACCCTTGCTATATTTTTCTATAAGTGGAACTACGTGTATCTCATCCTCTTCGTCTCTATATATCCATTTAGAGAGGTATTCATTGATACATTCCTTTCTGAATTTTCCCCACTTGGTGAAGGTCATGGGTGGGTGATATTAAATTGTCACCTTGGGATCTTTCTTGATGTGATGGGGTTTTCCATAATGTTTAGGTGCAAATGGTAGCTTCCCCACACATAACAAACTTTCAATATTATATTCTCCATATCCATCATCCTGGACCTGGACCTTGGTTTTAGGGAATTTTTTTGGTAATGTTGAAGCTTTGGATAGATAAGTTGGGTCAATATAGTGTGCGGAGGTAGTAGATGAGCTCTGCCTATGGATAGGTACGTGATGCTCAGGTGTTCCTCTCAGGTTATTGCAATATTGAAAGGGGTCAAGATCACCAGAAATAGTAATCTCTACACCATTGTAAGGAAACTTCAAACATTGATGGTATGTTGAAGGGGCAACCTTCATAGAATGAATCCATGGGCATCCAAGTAGAAGGTTATAGGGTAGGTCTAGATCTAGAACCTGACACACTATGTCTTGTATAGTAGGACCCACTCTGATTGGTAGAATGATGACACCCTTGGAAGACCATTTTGTATCATCATATCTGCGTATCACAATCCTCTTCGAATAATTTATACAAGCCTCAGAAAATCCCATGGTAGTTACTAGTTTTAATGTGTGTATATTCAACCCAACTGCGCCATCTATCAGAACTCATCTAATTTTGTGTTTTTTAACATATACTTCAAGATTCAATGGTTCATTGTGATTTAGTTTATGTGAATTACAATCATGTTCAGTGAATTTAATATGATGGGTGGTAGCTAAGAACCCTACCATGACTTGAAATTGATTCACATTTAGGTTTGTGGGGATGGATAAATCTTCCAACGCTTTGTATAGAATAGCCTTATGCTCAGGAGAGGTGCATAGCAACATGAGAATTGAGATTTGAGCTTGGGTTTTCCCTAGATGATTAAGTTATACTCATGTGCCAATTGAGGTTTAGAGGGGACACCTTGTAGAGTCACTTTCGATGGCTAGTGGTAACCACACATTCAAAAAAATTATTTTTGTTGTGACAATAGATATGTTGTGATCAAATGATTGGATATGGTTTATTGTGTACTCATAGGCAACACTAGTATAATTGCATCAGTTTCCACCTATTCCAAAACTTGAGGCTTTTCCCTTCCCATGGTTTTACAAAGGATCCTTGAAGATTGTGTGATTTTCATTAGTGGTTTTGGGTTGGTTATCAATTTGACTATCACCCTACTCTATGTGATCTTGTATGGTGTTCTTTAATTTAAAGTAGGTGGACGTTTTATGTCCTTTATTTCTATGATAGTCACATAAATCGTTATTGTTCCACTAGGTTGTTTTGAATGGACCTAACTCATAATGTCTAAGGTGGTGTGTTGTTTTACACCATATTAGCAGTTGGTTCCTACTTATTTGGAGGTTTATTGGTGTTCATCGATGTGGGTCCTCTCAGATTGAGCATAGGATATGGTTTATTTATGAGCTTTGCATCTACAACGCCATAATTTGTCACATTTTTGTTTCATGACCAAAATTTATTCTTGTTTGGTTTATAATTATGAGAACAATAATTATTAATCTCCTTAAATATTTCCACAAGCGCTTTGGCAATGAGGGATTTCATGATGGACAATCCTTTCTCTATCACTTCCTCAATATATGGAAAACAAAGGAATTGTAAGTAGAACATCACCTCCTTGTTGAGGTTCTCCATAAAAATATGGACCAGTTGCTTCTCTAGTACATGGCAGGTACACTTACTGGCTAATCTTTGCCATCTTTGTAGGAATGACAAGGTCTCATGATCTTTCTAATTTTTAGCACACAAATAGGTATAATGATATTAGTTGATATTTTGTAGGAAAAATGTGTGATGAACTTATCCATTAGTTCGCTCCAAGTTTGTATACCTGGAGGTAAATGCTTGAACCATTTGAGGGATTATCCTCCCAGACTCCATGGAAAAAGTCTCATGAGGTATGTATGTTTGTGTGCCACGTATAAAGAGGCTATATGGAACTCTCGTATGTGTTCAACAAGGCCTCCATTTCCCTTATATTTTTCAAAATTGGGAATTATGAAATTTGTGGGAAAGGGGGGCATATGAATGCTCCTATCAAAAGGGTAGGGACATAGGTCCTCCACCGAGTGGGTTTTCCTACTCCAAGTTACTTGCATATTGGTCATTTGGTGTTGCAACATTTGTAACTATTGGGCCATAACATCCATAGGCAATGGTGCCACTGGAACTATGGTGGGTTGGATGTATTGTGGGGAACCTTGTGAGGGGTGCCTAAATGGGTTATTGTTGTGTTGTGGATTGAATACATGCATATTTTGATGTTGATGCATGGATGGAATGTGTTGGTGAAATGGTGATATGTATGCGATATTTTGATTAAATGATGATGGTGGGGGTGGTTGGTTAACACCAAATGTGAAGGATGAACCAAAATTATTTGGTTGTTGTGGAGGGGGTGATTAAACCCAATTGTGTATGTAGAACCATGATAGTTTGGTTGTTGTGAAGGGGTTTGAGAAAACCCAAATGTGGAGTGTGAACCAATATTATTTGGCTATTGTGGAGGTGGGGGTTGATTAAATCCAAATTCATACGCAAAACCATGATTATTTGGTTGTTGTGAAGGTGGTGGTTGATTAAACCCAAATGATGATGATGAACCAAGATGGTTTGGTTGTTGTGGAAGGGGTTGAGAAAACCCGAATATGGATTTTGAACCAATATTATTTGGTTGTTGTTGGGGTGGCATGATGTTTGGACCTATTCCGAAAAAAGGATTGAGTCCTTGGTAGAGGTGTGTTTACATTTTGTGAAGTGGATGTAGTACCCACTTGTGGTCCAAAATACAAAGGGTTGGTCTTTCATATATTACTTGGTGTATTTGAATGGGTGGAAGTTTGGGTTGTAACTGTAGTGTGGGTTGGTGTTGCATTTATAGATGTGGAGGAAAATGGATTTCCATGGGTTTAGTGAATGTAGGTGGTGGTGGAACATTCATAGTTGACGAAAATGAGATGTTTGGGTAGGCGGCGTGCATGTATTCAACTGTGATGTGAGTTATGATGTAGTAGGTGCTAATGATGGTGGAGGTCTATTTGTGGCACCTAATCCTAGTGTCATTATGCTAGGAGTCTCCCCTATGATTGATTTTATGTCTAAGCCAAGTGGTAGCCTAGCTCCATGTGCCAATTGCATAAAATACTTGTTGGGGTTTGTTGATACGATTTCTTCAATAATTCTTAAGATCCTTAGATCTTGAGATGCATTTTTTATTTCTTCAAGTGTAAGCCCTTGGTTTACCTCTTTCAAACTGTAACTCTCAAAAGGGGGAAGATTCTAATTTTGTGAGTTTGTGTGACCACTAGGATTTTCACCAAAGTTCATTTCACTAGCTGGGTTGTATATCAAATTAGATGATGATTCCATCTCTTTTCTTTTGATTTGTGATCGTGTGAAAACCATAAAAGTGATGGTGTTTTGACTATTTTTTTCTAGATTTTAATTTTTTAGATTTTTTTTAAGTTTTGTTATGAATGCAACTAAGATGAATCTACTCTATTTTTTTGATATTTTTTGATTTTGAGAAATTTTGGAAGGTAAAGACTAAGCTAAAAGATTATCACCTTGACAAATTTTTCAGTTTTGGACTAATATAACCAAGTGAAAAATCCTAAACCTCTAGTGATGATGGTGGTTTGATAAAAATAAACGGTTTTCATCTAGACTAATGAGTTGAGAAACCTACTTTTTGTTGATGGGGGTATTTTTGTAAAGACAAGGTTTGACAATTTCCCAAGATGATAACTCTAGACTTTTGACTTCTAAACTTATTTTTAGTTTTCAAATTTCAAGATTTTAAGACTATTTTTAAGGACTTATATGATATGAAGCCAAAATGATGTGATATTTTTGTATACACCTAAAATCAGTCATGGCATTTAATTAATTAAATATAGTTATTTAATTAATATTTCGACTACGTATAAATAAATTCTCAATTTATTTATATTGTTCATATTCTAAATTCTCCAAATCTAAAATCATATTCTTCTAAATTAATTAAATAAACAAATTTCCATAAGCTTGTTTTATTTAATTAATCTTCACTAATATCGATTAGGAATTCAAGCACATGTCTACAACTTTTTGTGCCACCTCACCAACGTCACATGAAATTAAATAATTCTAATTTTTAATTATAATTATCTTCAACCAATTTTTAAGCACATGGCTTATTCCTCACACACTTCCACCAATTTTCAAACACATGGTCTTTTCTTTCCATACTTGAGTCTTCCATCCATTTAGCATGTTGCCTATTAGTCAAGAGATTCTTCCATCCATTTGGCATGTTGTCTTTGTCAAGGGGACAACATCTTGATTCTCTCCATCTCCACCATTTATTCTTCTTGTTCGAATTTGGACCGTCGATCATTGCCACCTCACCAAGATGCTTGGAAAAGGCTATAAATACAACCCTTTGGCATTGTATTTTGCATCCACTTTTGAATAGAGTTATAATGCAAGAATATCGTTTGAGCTTGGAAGCATTATGGACTCTTATAGTTACATTTAATATCATGTTTTTGCATCATAGTTAGATCTTAGAGTAATACTCTGCTTCATAGTTGCATTTTATGTCATCCTTTACATCATAGTTGCATTTTAGATTAGCATATTCATAGTTAGCATTTGAGCATATGCAGTATCATCTTAGTTTTCCATAGTTTGTATTTGAGCATATGTAGAATCATATATAAAATCATATAGATCACTACCATAGTATCCACCACCATTTGTCCATTCATCATAATCATCCACCATTCATCATAGTATCCATCATCATTTTAATCATATAGTCATGTAGGAACTTAGTTGGCTTGCATGTTGAATACTAATCTCATTTCTTAAGTGTCATTCTAATAGCCTTTGTGCACATAGAAATCTGAGGGCCAAAGGGTTAAAGGAATCTTTAAGAATAGAGGACAATGAAACGTTCTTAAAAGATTTGTTTTGTTGCAATTTAGAGTAGCTTCTTTGCTTTGAATCTTTAATATAATTCGTTTCATTAAGGTTTGTGTTGATTTACTAACTTTCCACATTTCATGCACACACAAAATGGCGCCCACCGTGGGGCCCTACCCCATTTTTTTTAACATTCTAAAAAATTTATGTTTGCAAGTTCGGACGTGAGACTTTTGGCACAAACGACACTTTCTTTGGCACATATTGCATATTTTTGGCGCATATTACACCTATTTTTGTGCATATTGCATGAGTTTTGGTGCATATTGCACTTATTTTTGTGCATATTGCATGAGTTTTGGCGCATCTTGCATGAGAAATGGCACATATTGCAAATTTTTAGAAAATTTCACCAGGGTTCCAAAACATGTTTTTTGAGTTTTAGAGCATATTGCATGAGTTTTGGCACATTTTGCTTCCAGATTGGCACATATTGTCTCTATTCTGGCACATTTTTCTTCCATATTGGCTCATATTGTCTCTGTTTTGGCACATCTTGTATGTGTTTTGGTGCATATTGTCTATGTTTTAGCGCTTTCATAGTCAATCTTAAAATAGTTGTATCTTGGTCATACGGAGGTCTTTTTTAGAGCTTTGTTTTTTTAAATGGGGTAGAATTTTGTAAGCTATGCAATGGTGTAGGTGTTTTTTAATTTTTGTGGAGTTAAAATTTTCAATTTTACACCTAAATTCAAATCACATTGTAACTTGGTCTAAGTTTGAGGGTTTTATGTTTAATCATTCATCTAACCCTCATGTCTTCTTATTTCTTGATCTCATCTAACATTTTGAGCATTTATTGCAGGTTTTAAGAGGAACATAGAGCATTGAAGTGAAAGAAAAAGCATTTGATATCCATTGTACTAAACTCATTCTCAAAGACTCAAATATAAACTACTGACATATTGCAGGGGCTGGAAGTGATTTAATTGTTTCCTTTTGGTTAAGTTAGGAACATAGATTAATTAAAAGGTTAATGAACACCATGTATTTCATGTTTGATGGATGGTAGGCATATGCTCTCCCCTTAACTGGGTGACCAAAAATTCAGACCCATTCACTTTTTGTTTGCAAGTGTGAGTTGAGTATATCACGTGTGTTCTCTCTTTGTTCACACAAAAACAAAGATTGATCAAACTATGGATGTACTTGCTCATTTTTGTTTATTCGTAGAGGGTCTGCCTTGTGGGAAAAAGTAATCACCCAAGGGAATGACCTAACTAGTAACACGCTAAAGCCAAGCGACTTCCAACCGGGATATAAATGTGGGTACTTGGGGAAAGTTCAAGTATCACGAGGATTGTTCCGACAAGAAGGCCAACAATGGTCTCTTGCCACATGGATGATCCCCCATGAACATAATTCCTATATTAAAACCCTTTATTGTAGCAAGGCCAAAATCCTTAATCTATTTGTTGGTGCAAGAACGATCGTTCTAAAGTTGTCCCACATTCTTGCGGCTTTTAGTAGAGATGACAAATATGCCATGGGAGATTCATGGGTATTGATGCTTGGCTGTCCCATAGAAGTGAGTGTCATGGAGGGGAGCCAGTGGGATCAAGCATCTAGTCATCCACTATAAGTAAGCACAATTGGAGTAAAATCCAAGTGGGAACTCAACAAATATAGTCCTACACAACCTAAGTTGTACATGTTTGATGTGTCTTTACCAATGTGTTTTTTAATCCATTTCAAAAAAAAACATCACATGTTGAAAGTGAAAACCTTATTCAAAATAACATTCATTGAAACAACCAAGTCTATAACTAGAAAATCTGAAGAATCAAACAAACTTCCAAGAAACGGTGTTATTCTCCTAGTTCGGTGCATCTTGTCAATCTTCTAGCACATATTGGTTGCCTTCTGGCACATCTTGCACCTGTATTCATGCATACTTTCCAAGTTACCAGAGTCAAAACCTACTTATAGAACCTTGTAAAACTTTTTGGTGCATCTTGCAAGTCCTGTAGTGCATCTTGCACCTGTTCTGGCACATCTTGCACCTGTTTCAGTGCATCTTGCACCTATTCTGGTGCATTTTACACTTGTTCTTGCACATATTGCACCTATTCTGGCACATTCTGCAGACCAGAAAATAGTGACCTAAGTTCATCTCCTGTCTGACAGTCAATCTCATTCTGAGAATCCGCAGCAGTGTTCAATCATTCCTCAGTTTCACCAGCAGTCTAAACTTGCCAAATAGGTATAACAAGTGAACATGTCTAGCTATACCAAGATCTAACATCTCAAAGTACCAAAATCATCAAATTTATCACACCTTTGATTACTAAGCCTAGTTTCATCATCAGGATTTATCATCCTCTCATCACGAAACAAAGCTATATAGTCAAATCAAACTTAGTCTCATTAGAATTTTTCATTCTATTTGACTTAGTTGTAATCCTTGGTACTTTTCCAAAACTTAGATCAAAGTTTAGTCTAAACTATAACACTTGTATACCTATTCAAACAAGGTTACAAAAACAAAATCTCAAGGAAAAAGGACTCAAAAATCAAAACGTTAAAGAGCCAAACATTGAAAATCCAACCATTGAAACTCGAAACATTGAAATTCCAACCATTGCAACTCCAATCATTGAGACTCAAAACACCGAAACTCGAAACAGTGAGACACAAAACATCATGGCAAAGGCTGAGGAGAATCCTTTCTATGGACTCAAAAATGCTGAAGGGGAAGAAATAACCGAAGAGGATATCCAACATGTTGAACAAGACCCTAATTTCCACAAATGTTTAGAAAATATTTTCAAAAGAAATGGGGAAAAATACCTCCTTGTGCTAGCTAAACAAGGTGCCAAATTGACGGACGACTTTGATGTGGATCAATTGAAAGCACCACCCAAAAAGCCTGAAAATGATCCTGAACAAGTGGTTGCTCTAACTCACCAAATGAAGAACCTTCAACAAAAAATTCTTGATATGAAAAGGGGAACCTCAAAATGATACTTGATCCAAGACATTTGTCCTTATCCATTTGATCAAAGTATCCACATGATCCCCTTTCCCAAACATTGTGAATTCCCAAAGTACGACAAATACAATGGAAAAACCGATCTGATAGACCATGTGAGGGAATTTAGGACCATGAGTCTTGAATTTGCATGAGGAAACATATTTTATGAGATTATTCCCAAGAATCTTAGGTGGACATTGTATTGAATGGTTCTCCAAACTCACCCCACCAATAAACACCTTTAAGGAATTATTCAACAAGTTCATCACTCAATTTTCTTACAACATCCAACATGACATCACCATGAAAGATCTTTGTAATTTGAAACAAAAGAAGGGTGAATCATTCCTTGTATTCTTACAAAAATGGAGAAGGTTATTTACACGATATTCTCGTCTCGTACCCAAAAAGGAAAAGATAGAAATATTTATTGACAACCTCAATGATGAGATGAGTTATAGACTGGAATTGCAATGTCCACCAACCTTCAAAAAATTGATTGAAAACAGGATTAAAATTAAGGATGCTTTAGTCAAGAGAGGAGTCATCAAGATATACAATGAAAACAACTCATCAAAATCCTCCAACAATTACAATAGTGGTGCCAAACCCAAGTTTTGGCAACGAAACAAGAACGTTGGAAACAACGATGGTGCAGTAATTCAAAATGCAAAACCTGTATTCAACCTAACTATAGTCGCCACCAAAACTAATCAGAATAACAATCCCCCAACAACCAAAGCAACAACCAAGGAAAAAACCAAAACATCAACCAAAGCAACAATAAAGGTAATGTTGGATCTCAATCAAGGTAATGTTGGATCTAGAACATCATCATATCGAACAAATCGAAGGAGGTTCACCCCTTTGGGACAATCGTCAAAATAAACATTAAAGGAATTTATCAAAGCTAAAGTCATAACATTACCAGAGGCAAAAAATTGGGAACCACAAGTTAAGCCTCCATGGTGGAATGATGCTCACTTATGTGACTTTCATCACAACAAGGGACATAAAACCAATGACTACATGCAGTTGAAGCACTTGATACAAGATCTAATTGACAATAGAACAATATTTGTAGAAGGACCCCAAATAAACAATGATCATGGGGCATTCAAGAACCCTCTACCAAACTATGAGAAAGGAGATTCCTCATCATCAAATAACAAGGGAAAAAACATAAACTATGTCTATGACACCACCATTCTACATATTGAGATGGTTGATGATCCAACCCATGACAAATCAGATCTTATTGCAAATGATAACTCAACCAATGATAACACCATTGAACATGAACAAAACATCATTGCAATTGAAAATCATCACCATGATGTCGACACTACCTCACATCAAATCAATGTTATCAAAATTAGAGAGCAATAAGACAACACACCCATCAATGCGATCACACGAGGACAAGCCAAGGTAACATTGAAAAGAGCTACCCCTTCCATGTCCAAATCAATTGCTATCCCTGTGACTCAATATAACATAGTGGATCAGTTGTAGAAGATACCCGCACAAACATCCATATTAGAACTTCTCAATATTTCACCCACTCACAAGGAAATCTTGGAACAAGCTCTAGTCGCCACCACGGTACCAAACAATCTAGAGGTTTTCCAATTCCAAACTATGGTGGGACATTTGACTGCACCACACTACTTATCCTTTTCTAAACATCATGATGTATCTATCAATCATCCCCACAATGTTGCCCTACACATTAAGGTCTTAATTCATAAACACCATGTTAAACGTGTCCTAATAGACGGAGGAGTTAGCCTGAATATCTATACTTTGAAACTTGTTCGTGCACTAGGCTATTCAGAAAATGCTATTGATCCTAGAAGGAAAATCACAATAAAAGCATATGATGATGAGGAAAGATCTTCACAAGGATTGATAGTGTTACCTATTCAAGTGGGACCAGTTGTTAGAGATATAGTATGCCAGGTGTTAGACAAAGAGTTAACCTACAACATACTCTTGGGGAGACCTTAGATTCATGACATGCAAGCAGTACCATCCACATATCACCAGTGTTTGAAATTCCCATTCAATGGGCAGGAAATCACTATTGTAGCTGACTCAAACAACCCCCAATATTGTAACACCCTCAAAACTACCCAAGATACTTTTGTACCACACAACAGAGAAGCTCCAACTTAGGGTTTATCAAATGATGGGAAACAACTAAATTTCTTGTCAAAGCGGGTTGAGAAAAAGGACCAATCAAAGGATAAGGATATCGGTGATGCCAATCCCTCAAATAAAGAAAGTACTTCAAATCCTACTCCACAAAATCAGGAAGGTCAACTCGAATCCTTATCAAAACAAGTGGCCAAGATCCAATTGAAAGACAAAGGCATGGGGGAATACTCGTTTCAATAATCCTTATGTTTATCAAAACTTTCATCTTCTCCAAAGTCATATGGACAACCATCAACATCTAGATAGCACTCATCACAACCAACCACACTATTTGATGGAACCTTTGTAAGAGCAAGCACATTAGTGGATGAGTCAGATGATAAAGAGGTTTTAAACTAGTTATACAAAGATGAAGAATCATCACAAGCATCCACCTCAAGTGTACAGACATAGTAGTATGGAAAAGGAAAGAAAATCATGGAAAAGATGGGATGCGAGGGAAAAGGTCCTATCGGTAAAAGGAAAGAAGGCATCATAGAACTAATACAACCTATCACAATGCAAGCTAAGGATAAAAATGGGCAATGTCTACACTCAAAATCAATGCAAGGATGGAAGAAGTATGTCTAAATATGATGTGTAAATGCAATAAACTGATTACAGTAATGATTTATTAATGTAAAATCTAAGAAATGCAAGTTGTTTGAAAACACATTGATGTATGCAAAAACACCTAGGAATGCAAATAAACAATGACAGAATTAAACAAGATTGGAGAGGTGCACCTAGAATATGAAGTGTGATGTAGAGAGGATTTGGAATCCTGCATATTCTGTTATTGAAGCCAACTGGGACACTTATTCCAAGCTGGGCGACTTAGTCCTATTTCAGGGAGATTCTACCGGAACAGGTTTTTGCCAAATGGGTACTCAAAAATGTAAAAATCACTTTTCAGGCCTAGCAGTGGGACTAATCCACCACATATGGTGACTTAGTCCACCTGGGAATCTCGAGAAATTTGGGACAGGAATTTGTAACTTTCGGTTTGCACTTCCCTTCCTGACAAGTGTCCGGTTCAAATTTTGCAGAAAACGGGTTGAAAAAGGTCTCCAAGCTTCAATTAGGGCTTTGTTGACTTGAATGACTTTGATGGATTGTTGACCACTTTTTAACATCTTGCTATTTGAAAAATCTGCATACAAGACCTGCAAACACACATGCAAAGAGGGGGAAAAGGGTTAAGGGTTAGAGAATAGGGGTTTGTGTTGGTCAAACCCCAATTTGGTAATCAAACCATAGATAATGAAAATGAAATAAAGAGAGAATGATGAATGAATAACATGCAATGTCACAAACTCACCAAACCCTTGATGTTGAAATCTAAAGATATGCAACAAGATGCTCTAATGGATGCTTGAAAGTGCTTAGAATGCTTGAGAATGATTAAGTAAGTGAATGGATTGCTTGAATAATGAATTAGGGGTTAAAATGAGAAAAAAATCCTTTATTTATACTTGATTTTCCAATATTTCTCGAAAATAACACATCACAGGCCGACCTTAAGGTCAAGAGAATAAAATCTTGCCAAAAAATTAAAATTATTTTGATTTTTGTGCCCAGTGGGACTAAGTTGCCCCAGGTGGTGACTTGGTCCCACCAGGACAATTTTATTGGGTGTCAGGAACTAAAGTGCATTAAATGATGTTTAACGGGAATATTCTCAAAAACACACTTAAGTAAGGCTGGAAAGTGTATTAAGGGGTCATTTAAACATAAGAAAGGGTTGAATTAGTGATGACAAGTCTAAAAAAGTGTGAGAGTTTGTTACAACTCTTTACACTACTTTGAAATAAGACTTGGTAAGTGATGAAAAGAGGTTTATTAAGTGAATTATAATGAAAGGGTCCTAGAAAAGTGTGAAAGTGTGTTACAACACTTCACAAAAATTTTACAAGACATCCTAGAATTCTTAATGACTCACAAGGATCCAAGACCTAATGTGAATATGTTGACCACATTACAACATTAAATCTAGGAAAAATCAAGCCAAAGACCACTAGGAGGGCCCAAACATGAGAAAAAGTAGAAGGGTTACTTTTTTCATGTCCACAAATGGATTACGAAGAAGATGTAATAAGAAATTGCTTTACACTTGATGAAGTTTTTCAGAGGAAGAGAAAGTGGGAAATCATAAAGAGGCTTGAGGAGGAGAAGAAGAAAAGGGACACTCGATTCTAAGGATTCTATGTTGAAAAAAAGGATCCTATCAAAAGGATGAATGTAATAATTGAAAACTTTGAAAGATTATATGTTGAACCAGAAAAGAAACCTGAGGGCCAGTCTTCAAAACCCTCCAAGTTGTCCATCAAACCAAGTGGTATTGTAATCACAAAACCCCTACCAGACACTGCCACAATATAATCAAAAGCATCCCTTGAGCAACAAAGTCCTAAAAGGCAGAAGACATATGGAGTGGCCCCCTTAGTGGCATATGAAATAAGTGGAGTAAGGGATACTGAAGAGGTAGCCGATATACTTTTGAATTTTAAAGATGATGAAGTTGATCAGGGACTGCCTAAGCTTGCAATTGATGCTCACAAACTAGAAGAAAGAGTGGATGTACATGGGCATAATGATCAAGAAGTGCATGATGATGAAAGGGTGATTGTTTCCCTTAGATTTATTGAAGATGAATTTATTCAAACTCTCGAGTTTAAGGATTTTTGGTTTAAGATGAAAATGAAAGAATTTGAGGAGAGACTCCAAATTAATAAGATGGGCATTGAGGAGTCACAGCATGACCAAATTGTTGCCCAGACTTTTGAAGAAATCAGGATTAATGAAATTACTGTTAGCCCCCAAGAAGCCAGAAAATTGGTCTTAGAAAGCAATATACTAATTATTCTTGGGATGGAGTTAACAAGATATTCTTACTAGATCAAGTAAGAAGCCAAGAAGATCCCATGTTGGTTTCTGAATTCAATTAAGATGAGGGAATGAGTGGCACAGGTTACAATCCAAGACTTGAAACCCTAGCCTTTTGGACAAAGAAAAAAAGAATAGAAAAACCAAGATTGCTTGATGTTGTAAAAGAAATGAGAGGGACTGCCATGGTAAAGACACTTCAAGACACATCAGCATTGGAGGCAGCTACTATGATAATGCTCTCAGCAATGTTTACTAGGGATATGGTTAAAGCTATGGAGCTTAGATTGGCATAATATGAGAAAGCGCATACTGATCTAAATGATGAAATGAATAGGTTATTCATAGAAAACATGAAATTGAAAGACCAGTTGAAGGGAGAAGGTCCTTCCCAAAGCACAAAATTAATAGTATACCAGCCCCTTGCCATCTAGACTGATACATGTGCAATCACTATTGAACAAGTAAATGTGTTAAAACAAGAAATTGAGAAGTTGAAAAAGACTAATGAAGAAACAAAGGAAAGAGCAAAGAGAGAAACCCTCAGGGTATTGGAACAGATCCTAGAGCATAGGGTTAAACTAATTGTGGACAAATTGGAAAATGTGTATGAATGTTATGTCTCCTTGTCACAAGCAGTTGATCAGATAAAGGCCCATGTACCTATATTGGACCCCTTATTCAAGAAATGGCAACATGTACATCACACCTTAACGACTTTGTGTAGAATTTTACAAAGAAGTGTTGAGGCCCCCGCAACTTTAAAGCCTACTAAGCAAATGGTCTAAATGGTCACATGAATTTCAATACATATCTGCAGAAGACAAAATGATCAAGGCAAGAATGGATTCATTTCACACACTAAAGCAGTGGTTCATGCCTAAGATACTAAGGGATGATGATCAACTGAAAGGATCCAATAATTGGATAGATGAGTTTAGCAAAATTGTTCCCAACCACCTCACTAATTTACAAAAGGATGGTGACATAAATATTCACCGCCTCAATTTAACCTTGGATGGAATAATTGCATTGGATGTTGGATACTCAAATTTCATCATGGATAGCAAAGGGTTATTAGACAGTGAATGGAAAATTCACTTGGCCAACACACAAAAACCCAGGAATATAAATTGCCTCATGATTACACAGTGTACCAATGGGAGCAGACATATCTAACTCCCCTAGAAGAATAAGCCTTGCAATGAAGTACCAAGCCTTGCAGATACTATCATGGAGATAGGACCTTGACAGATCTAATTGATCACAAGTACCTTACAATTAGTAACGAACTTTTGTATCTTGTGAATGCTCTGGACTTCAACATCTGATCATTTCTCTTCATTTCTCATCTTTCATTGCTTTTATGTAATCCTATGTAAACAACAATAATTAAGACTTTTTGATTTATGTTAAAAGTGAGTAATTGAAAAGACACTTTTTGACATGTCAGTCAAGACAAAATTTTGAAACGTATTGTAAAATCTTTTTGAAGATCAATAGAATGAAGTTATAATTGGTGGTTGAATTTTGGTTTCAATTGTTTATCGAAGTGAATTAATGAATGTTATCTTGCTGTCTCCAGTTTGATCTTTCCTTGTTATCTAAATCAATATATCAAGGGTATATATGGTTTATCAAAACACATTTTTTTTCAAACAATTCATTTTGTACTACATTTTGGTGTTAAATATTTGGTAATTATGGTTAGTTTCATTACATTCAAATTCTGAATTTTGGGAAATTATATACAGTAAATAGATTGATGGCTATTTGGATAGTGAAATTAGCTCTCTTAGAAATTAACTGAAATATCTTGTCTTGAAATATCTATAAGGATTATTTTAATTAAAGAGGATTTTGTGGTTATTTTTCTAACAATGATTAACAATGATTTTACAATGTAGCTAACTTTCTATTTTCATTCAAGATACAAGTCATGATCATAGTCAAGAACATGGAAAGAATATGGTACTCTACTTCAATCCCTCAACCTCAATTTAGTCTACTTACATGGGGATATTAAGGAAGTTGCTAAAAATTTAATATTTATCATTTGTTGTTTGTGAAGGAGAATCCTGTGAGATCCAATATTGCAGTGGATCAATATCCAGTTTCTTAAGTAAGGATGATGTCATAGTTGGGAAACTTGTTGTGAAACATCAGGTTAGTAATTTTTGGATGTTAAGGCTTCCCAGTTGGATATCAAAGATCTTTTCTCATCAACTTAATTTGGAATTTATGTATAAATGGATTCTTTCATGGTGCAAGTCTTTACTGAGACAACACATGAACCAAGGTTGACATTTTTGTTGTCCAAGTCTGATGGCATTATTGGGCTTGGTTTCCAGGAAATTTATGTTGATAATGTTGTTCTAGTTTGGTTAGTGTTGATAGCCTTCATTCTATAATATGTCAACTTCATTCTATAATCTGAACATATCACCTTTCTTAAATTTTGAACAAGGTTCTGAAATCAAGGGTTCAATATGCATATTTCAGGCCTATGTTGAACACTCTGTTTAAGGAATTTGTTGACAAGGCTACAGTCTTTTAATTGATTTATCTTTCTGTTGTGTTTGGACTTACTTTTGTAAATTTGTAATATACAATGCACTTTTATTCTTTATGAATTGAGACTAATAGTAGTTTTGTTGGTTGTATTGAGGCATAGCTTCATTCATGGTGGAAAAGGTAGCACCCTATTGCTCATATCATATGGCACGTTGCATATAAAGGAGGAAAGATTTCTAGCTGGGTTATTGTTGACTGAATTGAAGGAGAGAGCTTCATATATGGGACACGATCAACACTCTCCTTGGATTCTACACATTACAACTTGCTCTAAGAAGATTTCCCACATTGTAGAATTTTTAAGAGATGAAAGGGGCATGTACTCACATTGAAGGGTTTCAAGCATGTATTTCCATCATTGTAGAAGTTTTTTGGAGAAGTTTCTTTCTTTCAATCATTTATGTGCAATATTGTAACTTAGATTTTTAGTCTTGTGACTAAAAATAAAAAATGTAATACTCTATTTCTAAATTGCAATACTCTATTTCTAAGTTGTAATTAGAACACCTTTCTTTTTATTAATAAAGTTCACCTATTTTTCCTTCTCAATGGTTGTATTATTGTGTGCAATTGATTATTGATGTGTATTTTTGTGTTTTATGCTTAAATCCTCAAATATCAGTCAATTAAAATGACTAAATATACTACTAATTGATATCAATTATACCAATTCACAGATATCAGTGAACAATGAATAAATATGACTAGATATATGACCAGAGAAATTAATGAATAAAAATGACTAAATATACTATCAAAATGATGATTAAAATTAATGACTAAATACACTACTAATGCATAGAAATCAGATAATAAAAATGACTAAATAAGTGACTAGTTAACAACAATCAATGACTAAATATATTAGTGAATAAAAAATGAATAAATAAGTGACTAGATTACAACAATCAATGACTAAATCAACAACTAAATAAGTGACCAGTTAAATATATCAGTGAATAAAAAATGATTGAATAAGTGACTAGATTACAACAATCAATGACTAAATCAACGACTAAATATATCAGTAAAAAAAAATGACTAAATAAGTGACTAGATTACAACAATCAATGATTAAATCAACGACTAAATATACTACCAAATCGATCAATCAAAACAACCAATAAATTACTAAAAATAGTTTAGTCATCAATTTGGTCACATTATATATGATTAGCAATAAACTACTAATGGTCGTGTGACCAAGTTCAGTCATTTATAAGCAGTTTTTAGTAGTTTATTATTGTTGTTTTGTATTAGTGAATCCATCAATGTTCATATCTCATCAATAAACGGTTATTGGTCAGAGTCGGTCAAACTATGTTGTCTCTGCGTGTATAATGTAGGCAAGGCCATCACTAATGAGCCCCCGAGGTGCTAGGTTAGTTTCCCTTTAGGTCTTGGTCTAATCTCATAAAACGCAAAAAAAATTGAAAAAACTTAAAAAACCCAAAACATTGGAAATCATTCAAAAATCCCAAACAACCTCAAATAACTTGAAAAAAAAGGACCAAAAATAGCCTCAAAAACATTGCAAAAACATCAAAAACATTGAAATATTCCAAAAATTCCAAAACCACCCATCCCATTTCGCTTTCACCCACAATAAACTTCCATTCATAGTAAATTGATTGTCACTTTCAACCTTTGGTAAAAAAATGGGAACAAGTGTGGCAATTCATGAAGTGAGAACTTGAATGTAAAAATCTAAAGTCTAGATCATGAGTAAACAAGTCGGTAACATTTGTATTAATGGCCTATCAAACAACTAGTCTTAGTCAAAACATCTGATAACATGTCTTAGGATGCATCCTTCCTACAATGGACATCATCATCAAAAATCACCTTACTTATGTCACTTTGGAAAAAGATACAAATAACATTGATTGTTTGTTTATTTTGATCTTTTCTTATGATTTATCTTATTGACCCATTATGAGGACCTCTCGATGATGTTTATCAAAATGATTTAGAGAGAAAGGAATGGGGCATCGATCATTATCTTTCATTTGTTGTGCTTGTGGGATGTTCTTGTAATATAACCTTGGTGAATACTTGCTTTATTGTGTTTAGGGAAGTCATTTTGAATAAATCGTTGACTATTGTGTATGATTTGGTCTAAAATGTTTTAAACTTCTAAACTACATTCCAACAAGGTTTTTGTATGTCAGGTGTGAACAAGAATACTCCTATCTGTGTGTAGAGTCAAAGTCCATCACATTAGATACAACGCCATCCTGGTTATCAATACCTTGATGCATCATGTCTATGTGTTATATCAAAAATAAGGAATGAAATGATGAAGCATCCCAATCCCTGAGACAAGCAAATCATCACTCTCGTCACCATATCTAATAAAGTCTCGAAGAATCATAGGCTTGTTGGACTTCTTAATCAATCTTAAAATCAATGGTTAACCTAGTCATTCTATTCTTCTATCTTCTCTCTACACTAACATGGTATCATGACAGTCAACAAAAATAATAAATGCATCCATACTGCATTCACAAACCATCAGCATGCATACATCCTACATAATCATAATCATAATCATAACATGTCATCATTGCATAGAAAATACACAAAAATTAAATGCAACCACCTCATAACATGAACATCCTACATAATCATTGCATATCATATAGAAAGGATACTAAAAAAGAAAATGCATCATCCATCACATTTGCATTCATGTCACAAACCATACATCACATCATGAATCATAAACACCACATCATATGCATTATAAATGCATTATCATAAACATTTGCATCCATACATAATCATAAAGCATGAAAATAAAGCATCACATCATAAATACTGCATCAAATCATCTCATGTATATATCTCATCAAAATATAATTACCATGATAAAAATCTAAGTCAGTGTGTAATATCATCAAAAATGAGTATACATGAGGCTGTCAAAATCAACAAATGAATGTATATACATATCTAATGAAGGCTATATATATCAAAAAAGTGTCTATGCAAGGCTATCCTTGGCTCTGACGGTCCTCATGAGGGGACTGATCCTGGTGTCCCCCTAACGACTTCTAGTGGCTGCTACCCACAAGCTAATGAACTGAAGGTCCCCCTGAGTTGCTAGGTGCCACTTTTATTCATCAAATTAAGAATTTTTGATTTATGTTAAAAGTGGGTAACTGAAAAGACACTTTTTGATTTATGTTAAAAGTGGGTAACTGAAAAGACACTTTTTGACATGTCAGTTAGGACAAAATTTTGTAACGTATTGTAAAATCTTTTTGAAGATCAATAGAATGAAGTTATAATTGGTGGTTGTATTGTGGTTTCAATTTTTTGTTGAAGTGAATCAATGGATGTTATCTTGCTATCTCTAGTTGGATCTTTCCTTGTTATCTAAATCAATATATCAAGGGTATATCTGGTCTATCTAAACACATATTTTGTCAAACAATTCATTTTGTACTACATTTTGGTGTTAAATATTTGGTAATTATGGTTAGTTTCATTACATTCAAATTCCGAATTTTGGTAAATTATAGACAATAAATAGATTGATGGTTGTCTGGATAGTGAAATTAGCTCTCTTAGAAATTAACTGAAATATCTTGTCTTGAAATATCTAGAAAGATTGTTTTAATTAAAGAGGATTTTGTGGTTATTTTTCTAACAATGATTTTATAGTGCAACTAGCTTGCTATTTTCATTAAAGATACAAGTCATAATCAAATTCAAGCACATAGCAAGAAGATGGTACTCTACTTCAATCCCTCAACCTTAATTTAGTCTACTTACATGGGGATATTAAGGAAGTTGCTAAAAAATTAATATATATCATTTGTTGTTTGTGAAGGAGAATCCTGTGAGATCCAATATGGCAGTGGATCAATCTCCGGTTTCTTAAGTAAAGATGATGTCATAGTAGGGAAACTTGTTGTGAAACATCAAGTTAGTAATTTTTGGATGTTAAGGCTTCCCAATTGGATATCAAAGATCTTTTCTCATCAACTTAATTTGGAATTTATGTATAAATGGATTCTTTCATGGTGCAGGTCTTTACTGAGACAACACATGAACCAGGGTTGACATTTTTGTTGTCCAAGTCTGATGACATTATTGGGCTTGGTTTCTAGGAAATTTTTGTTGATAATGTTGTTCCAGTTTGGTTAGTGTTAATAGCCTTCATTCTATAATATGTCAACTTCATTCTATAATTTGAGCGTATCACCTTTCTTAAATTTTGAACAAGGTTCTAAAATCAAGGGTTCAATATGCATATTTCAGGCCTATGTTGAACACTCTGTTTAAGGCATTTGTTGACAAGGCTACAATTTTTTAATTGATTTATCTTTTTGCTATGTTTAGATTTACTTTTTAAAACTTGCAATAGATAATGCATTTTTAGTCTTTATGAATTGAGACTAATAGTAATTTTTTTGGTTGTATTGAGGCATAGCTTCATTCATGGTGGAAAAGGTAGCACCCTATTGCTCATATCATATGGCATGTTGCATATTAAAGAAGAAAGATTTCTAGCTGGGTTATTATTGATTGCATTGAAGGAGAGAGCTTCATATATGGGACACAATCAACACTCTCCTTGGATTCTACACGTTATAACTTGCTCTAAGAAGATTGCCCACATTGTAGAAGTTTTAAGAGATGAAAGGGGCATGTGCTCGCATTGAAGGGCTTCAAGCATGTGTTTCCATCATTGCAGAAGTTTCTTTCTTGCAATCATTTATGTGCAATATTGTAACTCAGATTTGTAGTCTTGTGACTGAAAATAACAATTGTAATACTCTATTTCTAAGTTGTAATTAGAACACCTTTCTTTTTATTAATAAATTTCGCCAATTTTGCCTTCTTAATGGTTGTCTTATTGTGTGCAATTGATGATTGATGTGTATTTTTGTGTTTTATGCTTAAATCCTCAAATATCAATAAATTAAAATGACTAAATATACTACTAATTGACATCAATTAATTTTTAAATTGACTAAATATACTACCAATTGAGAGATATCAGTGAATAGTGAATAAATATAACTAGATATATGACCAGTGAAATTAGTGAATAAAAATGACTAAATATGCTACTAAATTGATCAAAATAATGATTAAAATTAATTACTAAATACACTACTAATGCACAAAAATCAGTGAATAAAAATGACCAAATAAGTGACTAGTTAACAACAATCAATGACTAAATATATCAGTGAATAAAAAAATGACTAAATAAGTGACCAGATTACAACAATCAATGACTAAATCAACAACTAAACAAGTGACCAGTTAAATATATCAGTGAATAAAAAATGACTAAATAAGTGACTAGATTACAACAATCAATGACTAAATCAACGACTAAATATATCAGTAAAAAAAATTAACTAAATAAGTGACAAGATTACAACAATCAATGATTAAATCAACAACTAAATATACTACCAAATCGATCAATCAAAACAACCAATAAATTACTAAAAATGGTTTAGTCATCAATCTGGTCACGTTATATATGACTAGCAATAAACTATATTAATGGTCACGTGACCAATTTCAGTCATTTATAAGCAATTTTTAGTAGTTTATTGATGTTTTTGTACTAGTGAATCCATCAATGTTCATATCTCATCAATAAATGGTTATTGGTTAGAGTCAGTCAAACTATGTCATGTTTGTGTGTATAACGTAGGCAAGGCCATCACTAATGAGCCCCCAAGGTGCTAGGTTAGTTTCCCTTTAAGTCTTGGTCTAATCTCATAAAACACAAAAATATTTGGAAAAACTTAAAAAACCCAAAACATTGGAAATCATTCAAAAATCCTAAACAACCTCAAATAACCTAAAAAAAAGGACCAAAAATAGCCTCAAAAACATCAAAAACATTGAAATATTCCAAAAATTCCAAAACCACCCATCCCATTTCGCTTTCACTCATAATAAACTTCCATTCATAATAAATTGATCATCACTTTCAACCTTTGGTAAAAAAATGGAAACAAGTGTGGCAATTTGTGAAGTGAGAACCTGAATGTAAAAATCTAAAGTCTAGATCATGAGTAAACAAGTTGGTAACATTTGTATTAATGGCCTATCAAACAACTAGTCTTAGTCAAAATATTTTATAACATGTGCTAGAATGCATCCTTGCTACAATGGACATCATCATCAAAAATCACCTTACTTATGTTACTTTGTAAGAGATACGAATAACACTAACTGTTTGTTCATTTTGATTGTTTCTTATGATTTATCTTATTGACCCAGTCTGAGGACCTCTCGATGATGTTTATCAAAATGATTTAGAGAGAAAGGAATGGGGCGTTGATCATTATCTTTCATTTTTTGTGCTTGTGGGATGTTCTTGTAATATAACCTTGGTGAATACTTGCTTTGTTGTGTTTAGGGAAGTCATTTTAAATAAATTGTTGACTATTGTGTATGCTTTGGTCTGAAATGTTCTAAACTTTTAAACTACATTCCAACAAGGTTTTTGTATGTCAGGTGTGAGCAAGGATACTCTTATCTGTATGCAGAGTCAAAGTCCATCGCATTAGATACGTCATCTTGGTTATCAATACCTTGATGCATCATGTCTATGTGTTGTATCAAAAATAAGGAATGAAATGATGAAGTATCCCAATCCCTAAAACAAGCAAATCATCACTCTCGTCACCATATCTAATAAAGTCTCAAAGAATCATAGGCTTGTTGGACTTTTGAATCAATCTTAAAATCAATGGTTAACCCAGTCATTCTATTCTTCTATCTTCTTTCCACACTAACATGGTATCATGACAGTCAACAAAAATAATAAATGCATTCATCCTACATCCACAAACCATCAGCATGCATACATCCTACATAATCATAATCATAATCATAACAAGTCATCATTGCATAGAAAATACACAAAAAGAAATGCAACCACCTCATAACATGAACATCCTGCATAATCATTATATATCATATAGAAAAGATACTAAAAAAGAAAATACATCATCCATCACATTTGCATTCATGTCACAAACCATACATCACATCATGAATCATGAACACCACATTGAATATGCATTATAAATGCATTATCATAAACATTTGCATCCATGCATAATCATAAAGCATGAAAATAAAACATCACATCATAAATACCGCATCAAATCATCTCATATATATATATATATATATCATCAAAATATAACTATCATGATACAAAATATGAGTCAGTGTGTAATATCATAAAAAATGAGTATACATGAGGCTGTCAAAATCAACAAATGAATGTATATACATATCTAATGAAGGCTATATATATCAAAAAAGTGTCTATGCAAGGCTATCCTTGGCTTTGGCAGTCCTCATGAGGGGACTAATCCTAGTGTCCCCCTAACGGCTTCCAGTGGCCGCTACCCATAAGCTAATGAACTAAAGGTCCCCCCTGAGTTGTTGGGTGCCACTCTACTCCTCTACAAAAAATTTGATTGTCATCAATGAGCAAGAACATCTCTATAGTACAAAGTGCAGTAATAGCTAGCCTCTGCCATGGCATGTCCATACATATGTGCTGAGATGACCTGGCCCTGTGTCTGGATAGTCACAGCCTCTAGTTGTTGTCAGTGACTTGTCTCCTGAGCTAACTAAATTATCAATTGTTGGGCTTGCTACCTCTCTTATTCCCACTCTCCAATCACCTGCTACACCTGTTGGAGCACCTGGTCGTGCTCTTGTCTTAGTCTACCTCTCTCAACAATCAAAGCCTGAATCTATCCATCCCACAGGTCAAGACCTTGCGCCTGCTATTGTTGCTAGTGTGGTGGTGGCACCTGTCAAAGGGGGTGTATCAAAGGAGGCTATCCAGGCACCCATCCAACCCCTAGCTATTGACCATCTTGTGGTTGTTGATCCTGCGGGTCCCCGTCACTTGGCACCTGATCTGATCCGGTGGACATTTTTTAGTGAAAATTGAAGTGTCTCATTTTTCTCCAGAATCAGCACCATCAGAAATATCTCAGTGTCCTGATTCCAACGCAACTCGAACGGAGCGAAAAGGAGTTCGTTTGCACGAGTTATAGCCAGTCAAACCTTGGGTCAAACTGGAATCAGGGGCGTCCAGAAGGCAGAAAAAATGGCATCGTCAAAAGTTTTCGAAGTTGGTGTCATCGCGAAGAGCTCGTCGAGATGATTCCGACAGTGTTCGTTTCATCGAAATCCGACATCGTATGCTCAACTTATCAGCGGTCAAAGTTTGCAGTTGACTTTTTGAGATAGACCGTACCGATGCTGACGTCAGCATTCCGTACTGTACAGATTGTGAAGTGGCTGAATTAGAATCTGACACGTGGCTTCCACGTCAGCACTGTATGGACCAATCGCAGAGTGACACGTGGCAGTCCGTACATACAGTCAGCATTCTGCGTGGCACCGTACTCTGAGTCAGCATGTACGTGGCATGTCCAGTCAGCTGCTTCGTCAGTGCACAGGTGGCGGACACGTCGGCGGATAGGTCAGATGACACGTCATTAGATGAGTCAGTATCACGGTGTACACGTCATCTCTGGCGGCAAATGAGATTCTGCCACGTGGTAGTTGTCTGGCGCGCCATGCGTCCCTCTCTTCTCTCTTTCGGCGTCGGCGAGTTGGGTGTGGTTTGTTTGTTAAAAAATATGGTTGGGAGATTTGAACCCCCAACCCACATCCGCCAAGTTGAGCTCGTAGCCGTTGCACCATATCCGGCGGCTTAACCAAATACAGATCGCAATTTTCTTTGTTAAGATTTTGTTAGAGTTCGATGAGAAAAGCCGACGGCCGGGGCTTGAACCCGGAACCGCCGGGCTATCAAAATTTATACGCACCGCTAGACCATTGGGTTTGTTCGTTATAGTAATGGCATCAGTTTATTTTGTTGTGTGTTCAAAACCGAATGCCTTAATTCAAACAAAAAAATCCCTCCAAATTTTAAACAATAATCCTTTTTAAAGGATTAAATGTAACTAAAGGAAGATGCTTAAGCCCGAATAAGGATAATAAGGGAGATTATTCTGATTTTTATATGTAATTAGGGGATTTTGGGGGATTATGTAGATCTTATGGTTTTCACCAAATTGGGTGAAATTTTTGTATAAAAAGGGGTGTAAGAGGAGAGTGAAGGGATTAAGTTTTTTTTAGGTGATGAAGTCTTGACGCTGAGACAACACAAAAGAGAGGTCTTGTTGAAGAGTTTTCGAGCCATTCTTGTACGCCAGAGCGCTGTTATGTTGCCGAAGTGCTTGGAGAATGGTTATGGTGCTATTGTAATTGTTTTTGGAGTTAATCGGATCGGTCTCTCTATTGGAGTGGACCCAGAGACGTAGTCACATTTGTGACGAACTCCGTTATCAACTGTTTGCACTTCTCTTCTTCTCTCTCTTTCTTTCTTTCATTTCCTTCCTTTCTGTTATAATCACCTTGTTATTACTTTCATTTTGTTATTTCCATAAGTTAATTTTGATTTAATTAACTTGGAATAATCATTGTAAAGGCATTGTAAAAGTTAAGCATTTAAATACTGCAATCTAGTCTAGATCCTATACAGATCATGATCCTACCACTGCTGTTACTACTTATCATGGGGAGGTTGTTGTGCTCTTCCAAGCCTCTGTCCTCTACCCTCACCAAGAACCTATCCCTCGACTAGATCAGATAGTCATACCAGGGGGTGCCATAGAAATCATGCGCCATAAGTAGGAGTAGTCTTTGCATCATATGGACCACTAGCATATACCCATGGTTGTGGAACGAGTGCTCAAAAATCATCAATCGCTACCTGAGGATGGACCTATTGTCCCCAGACTATCACTCTAGTAGTCTGTGTGAAAATAGTTTTGTATGTGGGGAGCACTATATCCTGTACCTCCCCGAACTGCTTGGCAACTCAATTGGGTAGGTATCGCTCAACCATGGTATGCTCTCATCCCAAAATGTATCTAGTCTGATGAGAAAAGAATAACTGCTCCTAGTCATCATACCAAGGATGGGCCTGGATCCAAGACTCCATCTAAAAAAAGTCATATCATTGATCACTGTAGACACTTAAAAATGTTTTGAATGATATCATGCACTCAAATCTGATATACTAACATCACTTCATCCTGAAACCCATCCTCTTTTCGCTTAATTTATTATATTAGCCTAGTTATTTAATTAATTATGTCATTTTCATCTATTAACCTAATTAATCTAATTGCGTTACTTCACCCCTTCTCACACTAACATTTCATTTGGTTTAATTAAATAATGCAAATTATTTAATTTAATCCCTAAGTCCTCTTGTTTAATTAAATAACCCTAAGCTATTTAATTAAATATCATATCACATCCCCCTTTTCATTAAATTGTTTTATTTAATGTATATCCTATAATTCCCCTAATTTGCATAATTGAAACCTTATTTAATTATCAAATTACTAATTAAATCTAATCCTCCCACTTGTAAGTGAATATTCTCCTTTGCACATTCCTCCAAAAGGAATATTCTCATGGAATATTCCTTCCCCTTTGCACAATTAAATTTGGTTTTAATTAACTAAATATCTAATTTTTCTCACCCATGAGAATATTCTCTTTCTTCACTCATTTGAAAAAGGGAATATTCCTTTTTGAAACAAACTTTCAACAAGACTTCTTGTGCAAGTTTTGAAAGTGTGTTTGTTTGGATGAATGTAAGCCCTTGATTAAATTTCATCTTGCATTCTTAATCCTTGATGGGAATCCATAATCCATGCCTCCATCTTCCTTCCATTTTGACTGTTGATTGATCCTTTTGATCTTGACCATCAATTTCATTTTTCCTATTCTATAAATAGATTTTGCCTCTATTAAATAAGGATCCATCTATTAAGAGCAAACTTATGTTGTTAAAATCACTTTCATCTTGCACTCACATTTTACATTTTTAAAAGGCATTTTAGGTTAATTTCTTTCATCATGCTAGCTTAGCTTCCATTAATGGCTTCCATGGTAACATAGGTTCATCCATTTAGCATGTTTTGAATTAGGGTTTTAATATTTTGAGCTTAAACTCCATTTAGAATAGCTTTGCATACACCCATATCGATTATCATAGCATAAATCATGTTAAAATAGCTTTCATCATGTTTTTTTCACACATCTCTCATCGGTCTCATTGATTCTCTTCAATAGAATCGATCGAAACAAGCTCATTATCCAAGGGATTAGGAAAGGGTCACCATTCTACATCAATGTGACACCACTCCCCCAATAGGATAAGTTTCAATGGATTAGAATAGAGGTTTATGAAGCTTTTGTATTTTAATATGTTTAGTTTTAATGGCTTCTTAGCTTACTTTGCATTGAATGATCTTATTGGGATTAATGCATAGTGGCTTGATTTCGCTTTGAATCCTCATGGATCAAGTGTAGTTGGCCCATACTACGTTTGTCAGTCATAGTCACACGCCTTTAGTAGGCTATCCCTATAGTGCCTATGTGTTGCAAGGTAGTGATGGCTCCATATTGGTAGACCATAGGCTGGTCTAGATCAATGTCAGTAAGTGTGATAATAGGTCAGAGAAAAATAATGTGCTCCCAGGCCCAAATGTGCAAAAGTGTAACACCGGCCGCTAAGCTCTGCCCCCTCAGATAAACAACCTAATGCATGCCATGATATAATGATGTGAGTATCACAAGACCCCACACATAGAGAGTCATCTGTTGAACCATCCTCGCCCAGATGAGTTCCCAACCAAAGTTGAATCCTTTGCCTTGTCTATCAGGCACCAGAACTCCAGAGATCAATGTTCTTATCACCAGTATTAGATCTGGTACCTACCCTCTATACTCTCGTAGGTCGATCTGGTGGCTATCAACCCAAATGGTATCTACCCTGAGCACATCAAAAATCATGTCTTAGCTTGCATCAGTGTCGTATATAACCCTCTCCCCATGGATTAGGATTCATAAAATGCACCACACATCCTCCAGAGTAATCATGGCCTCTCCAGTGGGAAGGTGGAATGAAGAAGTCTCGTTGTGCCAATGCTCCACCAATGTAGTCATCATAGCTAGATGGGTCTAAATCTCTGGCATATATGCTACAAATCCCAGTTTGATGGCTCCAAGGAAAAGTTATTATCATCACCAAAATGATAAATGCGAGAAAGAATTTTGGGCCTACGCTCTTGAGACATGAGTGGTCTAATGATCTCCTGCACACATGAAGCGAACAATGTCAAGTTTGCTAAAAATGACAAAATTTAGAGTCTAAAACCTTAAATATGCAATTGAACACCAATTTTACAATTGTGTCTCTTTGGTCATTTGCAATTGTGTCGCTATACATAATTGTGCATCAACATTCAAAAGCGTCGCAAAAGCAAAATTACTTATCGTGACCCTATCTTGTAATCGTTTCACAATTTTCCAATTGCGTCATTGGACCAAATTAGCCCATTGTGTCACTATTGCACAATAGTGATGTTATCCTACAATTGTGATTCTAAACCTAAATTGAACATAGCGACACATTGTGACAAATGCAACACAACAATGCAATTGTGTTGTCGACCATGACAAAGGCATTGCAATTCTACGACACAATTATCCGACTAATTTTGACTCAAAATAAATGTATGAAAATTGCAAAAACAAAAAAAGTTTCAAAATGCGTACAAGGGTCCTAGGTCAACGAGCTGCTGGTACTCTCGAACCCTATCCGCAAGGTGTTGGGGGAGCACAGGATCAACCATAGTGTCAAAGTATAAGAGAAAAAATGGCAACAATTCTCTAAAGGCAAGTGTGCAAATGAATTGAAAATGGCCTCTGCACTCCCATTTTGTCCTAATTAGGAAAGTGGGATTCTTAATCTTTTTAATCAATTTTTGAGCTATGCAGCTTATTTTGAGGCATTTTTTAAGGTTTTTGAGCCCGTTTTTGCATCCTGGAGCTTATTTTCTATAGTTGAACCTAAGTTAAATCTTTGAGTTAAATCTTTCTCGTGATCTCGACCTAAAAATAATTTTTTTGCTTGATCTCTCAAGGGGGCGGTGTACCAACATAATTCCTTACGTTGGGGCAACAATGGGGCATCCAAAAATAATAATGATTTTTTTATTTTTTTTAATCCGAGTGGTAGCGTTGATCCAAAAAGCGTCAATCCTTGAACCAATGTAACAGGTACCTCGCTTCAAAGAGGGGAAAAATGTAGATAGTTAAAATCATCCTTATCGATATTGCACATCTAAATTTGATTACTAACACCATTTTCATCTTGAATCGCCTTAATTGTTTAATTAAATTCACCACTTTCATCTATTAATTAGATAATCAATTTTATCAAGTTATTCATCCCATTTCACGCTAATTTTCATCCTATTTAATTAGATAATGCGAATTATTTAATTGAACTCCTTAAGTCTTCTCATTTAATTAAATAATCCTAATTATTTAATTGAATGTCATTATTCCCCTTTTTATAAGTTAATTGTTTAATGAAATTGCTAATTTCCTCCATCATGCATAATTAAATAATGATTTTATTATTTAATTAGCTAATTTCTCTCATCCCCCCAACTTGCAAGGCAATATTCCCCTAGAATATTCCTCCACTCCAATTCCCTCCTAAATAGGCATGCTATGCACAATCCTCCTTAGTTGGTTAGGATTTGTGCTTCTTCAAATCAATTTGGTCCATTGATTAAAATACTTGATCCTTGTCAACTTGCAATTTCATCCATTGATTGGATTCTTAATCCATGCCAACTCCTCTCCTTGATTTTTGTCCATTGATTGATCACTTCAATATTGACCATTGATTCAACTATTTTTCCTATAAATAGTCCTCATTTCTATGAGAAAAGGATCCATATTCATTTAGAGTAACATTACTATACTAAATTTTAGAGCATTCTCCATAAGAATTTTATCATTTAGCATCCATTTTAGTTAATCTTTGCATCCATTTTCATCAATCTTCATCAATGGCATCCATCTTTATGCTTGTTTCAACCAAGGGATTTGGAAAGGGATGACATTCCACCTCAATCTAGCACCAATCCCCCAATGGTGTGAGGTTTGGTGCATTAAATTAGTTTCCATTATGTATTTCTAGTTTGTTTCATGTTTAATGGCTTCTTTGTTTAATGTTTTCAAAAATTTCATTGGGAGCTTGACTTAACTAGTTAGATCTTGGTTATTTCTTGTATGTTTGATCATGTCTAGCTTAGGTTATGATCATGTTCACACATTTAATTTAAGTTTTCAGTCCTTATACAAATGAACCTCCTTCCGAACTTATATAGTTGGATCAATGGTTGAGGAGCCGATCTAGTTAGAGATACATGTGTTTTTAATATTTTCTAATACTATTTTTCAATAGACAATATTGTATTGTTAGTATTTTGTTATCAATTTTAATAGATATGCACTCACGAATGAAAGATTTGTGAAGATTCTTGTCATGTTGTGAGAGTTTAGTTATATACAATGAAGATGTTCCATTTTATCGTTATGTTTAGTTGATTCAAGTAGCACATATTTGGTTTATCCTGTGGGAACAACAACTTGAGCAAGGGCCACTCAATGGATTGTTCACCCACCATTAATTTTTGTTATTAGAATAAATGTTCATATTATTTATTCATTTCAATAGATTCTTTATTACACGCATGTGAATGGTATCTTGTTTTATGATTCACCTTTTGTATTAAGTCCTTGAGTCATCCTCCAGAGTAAGTCAAGTAGTTAGGAATAAGAGTTAGTGGTGTTAATGAAGTTGTAGAGTTCAGGTCAACAATTATCAGTTACAATTCTAAGCTGAAAGTACCTATAGCATCAGTAGCAAATTAAGTTATTTCCCCTATTTTGTAGTTTATGCTTTATTTTCCTTTTCCAATCTCCTACTGTTTTCCTGCACATGTGTAAACCACCTATACTTGATGATATAGGCCATGTAGAGTCTATGAATGCACATACAGTACCAACACCATCAAAAGCTTATGAAGCCCTAGTTGATAATTCAATGAAGCCTTAGCAAGGGTTTAGTGGATTGTTTAGCTAGGAACCCTTCCTCTAAATTATGTGTCTAACACCAAGTTGACTAGACATTAGTTAGGCCTTACATTTTTGGCGCTATTTTCGGGGATGGTGCTACATTTAGGATTCTCTTATGTAATTTTAGAGCTTTCATAGTTAGGATTTTACTTTGAATCAATAGGGTAATTAGGTTTTTAGTTATCAATACAAAAATACTTTGTTAACAATGTGCAAGAGTAGTTGATCCAAAGAGTCACAACTATTGTTTGTAGAGGCGACGAGACACTGTAGGAAAATTTCTCCCATAAACACACAAAGCTTTAGAGGATACTGGTCATCATAGTGAACAGAGCGAGGGTATTCTTGAAGAAGAATCTTCCCTAACACCAATATCCACATTAAAAAATAGAGGAGACTTCCCAAACATAAATCATCACCATGGGTGATGTTGTAGTGGAAGACCCACTAGAGCATGTAACCTTTGAGTTCCCCATTGCCAACCAAGAGAGGGTAACCACATTGAAGAACATACCTCCTTTAGCATTACCTATCTTCTATGGGTTGGTCACAGAGGATCCATATACATTCCTATTTGAGTTTGATGTGACATGCAAAAGTTATGATTATACTACAAATGCACATAGGCTCAAACTGTTTCTAGCAACCCTGAAGGATGTTCCTTTGAGATGGTTCATGGGTTTAGGAAGATATGTTCCTAATTAGAATCTATGAAGACAAAGTTCTTGGAGAAGTACTAGGACTACGATAGAGGAATTGACAAAAAGAGATATGACATCTTTAGGATATCACAAAAGGAGGATGAATCTTTGGAAGACTACATGGAAAGGTTCCAGTTTTGCCTTAAGAAATCCCACCAAAACAAACTCTTTGGTGAGTCTTTAAAATTGATATTCTTAAGGGGCATTAATGAGGATTGCATGGATGTACTTAACCTCATTGGGGTAGGAGATATCTCTCAAGCACCATTTGAGGAGATTTGTAAGGCATGCAGGAACTATTCAAGGCCTTTCACAAAGAAAGTTAGAGGAGATAGGGCATCTTCCATCATCAAACCATCCAATGGAGTCTCTAGAGTTGAATTGAGTAATCTATTGTCCAATATGAAGGAGGATATTATTGGCCATTTGGCTACATAGCTAGATACCCTCCATATAAAAAAGATGCAAGAGGAGGAAGAAACAAATCTTACAGAATATTATCCACATTGTAGACAAAGGACTAATTGCAAATGCAAGAAGGTGGCAAGTATCTCTAAGGGGACATCGGAATTTCATGCATTGGAAGGGGAAGATGGACAAGTATTCTACATAGCTCAAAGGAATCCATGGCAACCAAGACAAGGTATTCCTCAAGATCCTTTGAATTATAACATGTCATTTCCTAGTAAAAATTCAAATCTTCCAAATTGGAATCCCCAATCTTGGGCCAATATACAAAACCAACGATGAAAAATTCCTAAAACCAATTGGAACCACAACAACAGAAAAATATGTGGCCATCACAAAATTATCAAGGATCTAACTATAATTCCTAATGGAAACCCTAGTGGCAAAGAGGCCAGGGATGGAAAAATCAAAATATGAATTACTAATAGCCACACCAACCCTTACAACCACAACATCAAGCCATTATGCCAAACCTAATAAATCCAGCACCACAACCACCTAGAGCACCTCAACTACCAACACAACCTGCACCTAACCCAATAACAAGCCTATTTAGCAGGCCTATACTAATGAAGTTGTTCAATACCCCACTTATGGGATAGAGGTGAGTGATTTAAACCTCAGATCAGGGAAAACTTTGGCTAGACCTTCATCCCCTCAAATCATTGAATTGGTTGATGAAGGACCCCCAACAAAGACCCTGGATAATTAACTTAAGAAGCATGAGTCAAATCAGGTTAATCAAACCAATCCAAGTCTAAAGCCTCCATTCCTTGAAATATTAGTAGTCCAAAGATATCAAACACAAGCTGAAATAGACCTGTTGGGACAACTTAAAGATGTTTGTATAAAAATACCCCTTATCCAAGACATTAAGGAGGTTCATATCTACACCAAAATAGTGAGAGAAATCTACCTTAAAAAGATAGGTAGGAAGAGGAAATATCCTCAGACAATACAAGTCCTAGGTCGGCTTGCAAACATTATGTTGGGAAACATAACTATTCCCAAGCATGCAAACCCTGGGAGTCTTGTGGTGGATGTAAAGATAAATGAAATTGTCAAATAAGAACACCCTAATTGACTTGGTAGAAACTATCAATGTAATGAACAAAGACCATGGAGTTGTTACAATTGATAGAACTCATACCTACACCCATTGTTCTACAGTTGGTAGATAGGTCCACAATCGAGCCTGAGGGTATAATTGAAGACTTGGTGATAACATTGGATTCATGGGAATACCCTACAGATTTCATGGTCATACAACCAAAATCCAATCTTGCAAGCTACCCCTCATATTAGGAAGACCATGGTTGGAAACAACATATGCCTTCATAGGCTACGAATATGAGAATATGATTATCTCTAATGGGAATGTGACTAAGAAATTAGTCCTTTATCCACTAGCCCAGTCACATGCATACCTAGAAGAAACCATTTGGCCTACCCTAGATGAGCAGGATCAATACTCCTTAGAAGCCTTGATGACAATTGAACACAATCCACTGTTAGAACACCAAGATGAAGATGACTTGATAGTAAACATCATACAAAATTATGGTTAGGACCCACAACATCAGGACTGCTTGACATGTTTGCAGAATCCTCTGCAAAACATTATCCCTGCCAATTCATCTGAGTCGATTTCCCAAATATTTCATAATTTGTTACCACACCAATGTATCACAAACATAGCAAGACTTGACATCTCATCAGTACAAATAACATCCAAGACTTTAGATATCATGTCAGGTAAAACATTGAATGTTAATAGTCAATTGACTGATATACAAGAGACATCATTGATGAATGTGTTGCAAGCACACATAGTAGCCTTTGCATGCGATTATCATGACATGAAGGGCATAAACCCAAAATTGTGCATGCATAGGATTTATATCAATGGTGGTTTTAAACCCATATGACAACCACAAAGGAGAATGAACCCTGTAATCAGAGACAGTTAAAATAGAATAGCAAAAATTACTTGATGTAGGCTTTATATATCTTCTCTTTGATAGTCAATGGGTACCACCTCTATTAATTGTCCCAAAGAAAGGAGGAAAGTGGAGAGTATGTGTAGACTACCAAGAATTAAATGTTGCAACTAGGAAGGACCACTTTCCACACTCCCCTTCATTGACCAAGTGCTTGATTCATTAGTAGGAAAAAAGTACTCCTTTTTGGATGGATTTAGTGGCTATAACCAAATTAAGATTACCTTAGAAGACCAAGTCAAGATAACATTAACATGCCCTTGGTGCACATATGCTTATTTTATCCTGCCATTTGGCCTATGTAATGCACCAACCACTTTCTAGAGGGCAATACTAAGTATATTCTCAAACTTTGCACATGATTCCATGGAAGTTTACATGGATGATTTCACAACGTATGGGAATACATATGATGAATCACTTGGAAATATAGAGAAAGTGTTAAAAGGGTGTCATGAACCCAACTTATCTCTGAGTCATGAAAAATGTTTAATGATGATGATAGAAGGGAGTCAAATGAAAGAATTCAAGTAGACCCCAACAAAATTGAAGTAATCTCAACACTCCATGTGCCTCAAAGACAAAAAGATGTTAGAAGTTTCCTAGGACATGTTGGGTATTATAGGAGATTCGTCCAATATTTTAGCAAACTTGCAGCTCCACTATATTTGTTTTACTATCCAAAGATGTAGAATTTGAATGGACAACTGCTTGTCAACACTCTTTTGAAGCACTCAAGGCAGCATTGACTAAAACCCCTATCTTAAGAGGACCAAATTGGATCTTTCCCTTCCATATCCATACAGATGCTTCTAATTTTACTATAGGAGTTGTACTTGGGAAAAAGGAAGGAAACAAGGAGTATGCCATATATTATATCAGTAAAAGTCTACAAGGGACGAAACTCAAATATACAATGACAAAGAAGGATATGTTGGCAGTGGTATATATAGTAAACAAATTCAAGCATTATATTACATGATATCTAGTGTTAATACACACTAACCACACAACAATCAAGTATCTAATGAACAAACCATTGGTTGGTGGTAGGCTTGTAAGGTGGTTACTGTTGCTTTAGGAATTTGACATCACCATTATGGACAAGCCAGGAAAAGCAAATGTAGTGGCAGATTTTCTATCCATGCTCCCAACCAAATCAAGAAGATTTTGTTGATGATTCATTCCCAAATGAGCATATATTTGCTCTATCTTTTCATACACCATGGTTTGCAGATATTTCCAACTATCTAGTAGTAGGGTAGACACCACCTCATTTCTCCCCAAGAGAAAAAAAGATAATTGGTTTACAAAAGTTTTTTGTACTCCTAGATAATTGGATGCTTATTTTACACAGGCCTAAATAACATTATGAGGAGATGTATCAGAGAATATGAAGTATATGACATTCTCAGAGCATGCTATGATGACCCTATGGGGGGCAATTTATAGTAAAGAGGATAGCTCTAAATATTCCCACAACTAGCTATCATTAGCCAACTCTTCATAAGGATGTAGTGAAGTACACAAGGAGTTGTGATAGGTGTCAGAGAATGGGAAGACCGACAAAAATAGATAAAATCCCATTGTAGCTGCAATTAGCAATAACACCATTTGATAAATGGAGGTTAGATTTTATTGGCCTAATTTTCATCAACATCTAATAACAAGGAGTACATACTGGTATGCACAGATTAACTTACCAAGTGGGTGGAAGTTAAGGCTTTATAATTTTCTAGGGATGGTAATGTGGCAAAGTTTCTCTATGAGGACATATTTACAAGATATTGAGTTCCAAGAGAAATTGTGATAGACCAAGGACCCTAGTTTACATCAGAGCTAATTACAAAATTAGTTCAAGTGTATGAGATTAGACATAGGAAGTCCTCACCTCACCACCCTCAAGGTAATGGATAGGTGGAAGTCACAAATAGGGAGATTGAGAACATTCTAACCAAATAGTAAAGAATCATAGGAAAGATTGGGCAACCAAGTTGCTTGAGGTAGTTTGGGCCTGTAGGACAACTTGGAAAACCACAACATGATTTACACCATATGAATTGGTGTATGTAAAGAAAGTAATACTTCCTATTGAATTTGAGTACAAAACATTGAGAACATTTGTTCAATTAGGCATGGAATTATCAACATCACAACAAGATAGATTACACAACCTCAATGCACTTGATGAAATCAGGATGGAGGCAATACACCACACTGAAGTTGTTCAAAATCAAAGAATTAGATGGTATGATTAGTTCATCAAAACCAAGGAATTCAGTGTAGGTGATTGGGCTCTTCTTTGTGACTCAAGATATTAGGACTACAAGGGAAAGTTACAAACAAGGTGGATTTGTCCCTATGAAATCAAGCAAGTGTTTCCCAATGGAACTATACAGCTGCATATAATTGATGAAGTTAGGTTTTCCTTACTAGTTAATGGATATAGGCTAAAGTTGTACAAGAAACCACTATAGAAGGATGATTTCTTCTTTCATCAATACAACAATTTGAACCTTCACTTGACAATTCAGCTACAATAACTACAAGTTCTACACATGACTCAGTAGAGGAGCTACCCAACTCACCTACTGCTATTACACATATATGATTTCTAACACAATTCACAAAGCACACACTACACAAGATGACAAGGAACAATAATCAATTTTTGCCATAGTTAGCAATGTTAAAGGGACCTGTAGCAACATGTCTAAAGGTGACAACTTTTAGAAATAGACCTGTTACTGGAGGAACCTATAACAATTAACTGGCAGTCATTTCAAAATTCTCCACTGAATTAATTGCATATCTATACTTTCCACTACTATTTCCATACATGTAGCCACATAAATTTATTTTCCACACATGCATCCTATACACCATCTCACACTTTTCATTTCCATCACCTTTCTCAATTTTCATGTCTCATACACTTCATTTCATCTTCCATCTACCGTACATCTCGCAGCTTTTTCCAACAATCATTCACCACATGCCATACATTCATCTCATTCACTTCCAATTGCAATTAAGAATGATTAAATTAAATCCCACTGCGGGCAATAATCAACACTTCAAATGAGCTAAGTTTCATGTCATAATCATTCTACATGTACATGCATTAACTTTTCATAATTAGCATAGATGACGATTGATTTCTGACATGTTTTAGCATTTATTTATGCATGTTTTCATATCTAAATTGATATTCCACTATATACCATCACACCCTTTGCCAAGAACCATACAATTAAGTGAGGACACTTAATACCTTTATTTGGGGGGAGGGGTACTTTTATTTTTTTATTTTAAAAAACCAAACACCCTCTACAACTTTTTTCCATTTCATTTTTCCTTTGCTTTTAGACAATCCGAGCTCAGAGGAGAAGGAAGGGTTGGAAGCAGTTGAATTGAGAGGATACAGTAAAGTGAAAGTGGTATAATGGAATAACAAAAAAAATTGAGCTAGAAAAAAGTGGAATTAAGGGAATTATAAAGCAATAGCAGTATCATGGGTGGTGATATTATTTGTAGGAACCAACAACACATACCTAGTTGTTGGAAGATAGATTGGTGTTACCTATTTTTCAATAGGCTAGTTGGATGGACTACTTCTTGAAACTCACAGAGTTCAACAAAGTCATGACACAACAATTCGCTGATACTTTACAAAATGATGAGGCGATTGTAAGAGGTTTGAAGGTGGATGCTTCAAAAGCTACCATTGCTGAGGCATCCAGACTACCATAAGAAGGAGAAGAGTTCTCAGTAAGGGCATATGCCATTGCTACAAGAACAAATTTAGAGAACATGGAGAAAACCTAGACTCATCATCTCAAGGTAAAAATAGATTATCCTTACCCTAGATATGGGCTTTAGTAGCTTTTTATATAGTCAAATACTTAACTTGTGATGGTAGGCGGTCCTTGTTATATACAATCCATTTTAGGCTTTTAAGCCATCTTTGCCATGATAGGTGTGTAAATATTCCAAATTTTCTTTACAATTTATTGAAAAGAATGGCTTATAAGCACACAAGAAAAAGGAATAACACAACATTGTCACATTTCTGCTTAGTCACATTATTGATAAAGAGAAGTTTTAGGGTTCAATTTCACATGTTTCAAGGGAGAGTTTCCTAAATTATAATCATATCAATACCATACTTGAAGAACCTAATATCCTAGAAAGAGAAGAGGAACCTATTGTATCAGATAGGGAAATTCCCTCTAGCTCCCCTATTGTGTCACCTACCCGTAGCATAGGAGAGCTAGAGGAGCAGAGCCTGCATGGCACTCAACCTGCAGCCTCTAAGCAACCCGTAGCAGGAGATACCCAAGAAATCCCTACCTTTGGAAAAACACCAAGAACTAGGAAAAGGAAAGGTGAATCTTCTTCTGCTCCTATAAGAGAGTAGAATAAATTCACATAGCCTAGGAGGCAATCACACCACCTGAAAAGGAAAGGTGCTATGAGAGGGTCAGTTAAAAAGCATAAAAAGGGAGATGTTGTTATGGTTGAGACTGACTCAAAATTGAAGGGGAATTCCCCTAGTAATGAAATGTACCTAATGCACATACATGAAATTTTACAAGCACCTCTAAATTTGATTCATAGGATGCTTTTGTTGCAAAGAAAATAAGAAAAAGAACCCCAAAGAGCCTTGACTCAAAGGGTAATGAATATATAAGGGAATGGTCATTCTTTGGAAAGAGATAAAGAAGTTTTTGTTGAGAAAAAGGATATTGGCAAATAATTACAAGAGGCTATGGAAAAGGTTAAGCAATTGGAAGGTTTATTGAAAACACACCAGCAAAGAGAAAGTGAGAGGAACAAAAGAATTGAAGAGTTGGAAGAAAAAAATTGTAAATATGAGTGTGGGTGTAGGTTGGATAAATTGGCACATCTTGCTATTGTAGCAATAGAAAACAAAGAATAGGTAACCAAGGTTCCAATTCCTTCACTTTCAATTCCCTCTGGGCCATCTATAGTGACCTTAGGTGTGGAATTATGGAGAAGAGCCTAAGAGTTCTTTGAGAAGAAGAAGGAATGGGAAAAAGAAAAAACTGAGTTGATACATCACAACACACTAGGACACTTGAGTAGAAAGATGCAGAAATACAAAGGTTGAAAGTGAAGATTGAAGAATAGCAGACAAGGCTACACAAATTCTAAAGTGCAGACCCTATTTTTGCAAGAAAGATACTTGTGTTTTTATTTTAGCTAGCTAATTAGTGATTTACCAATGTCAATGAATATAAAATTTTTATTTTTAGAAACTTTCTTTGACTCTTTATCGGATATGCAAGATCAATTATGTGAGTTTTACTTGCATAATCTTGTGCTCTCAAATCAAATAGAATGGAATCCTCTAATGTTTGTGGGGAACTTACAGATTAAAGCACTAGCCTCTTATATCAGGAATGAACAACAAAGGGGTGAGATCTTGCAGGAATATACTAAAAAGGAGAAATATGTTGCTCTGCAGCGAAGAAAAGAATCCAATTATCCCAATGTAGTTATTGATGAGTGGTTAGAGCTCCTGACTTATAAAGGTGTAGGAAGGAAAATAATGAATGTCAGGGAATGTGACTACACTAAGATGAAGCAACTAGTTACAGGCCTATTGATCACACCTTCCAGTTTGTAAAAAAGAGATGGGAGGAATTAACCCCTGAATTAAAGAAAAAGGAACCTCACTCCCTATACAATTTTATAGCCATTATCATAAGGTATCACAAGTATATAGACATTTCCAAGGACAATGGGCTTACATGGTTTCCTCTAAAAATTCATGCACCTCTCCTTCTCTACCCAGTGCCACATTGGATGAGGAACCAAGATGAAGTACAAGCAGCAAAGAATCTGAGTCTGGAAAATATTTCATGTCGAAAAGGCTACTATTTGAGATAGGTTAAGGGAGTTGATGTTGTTGCAAAATTTAGGGAGATCACTTTGTAGTACAACCTTCATGACCCAAATGTTACTTGAGGACAAGCAATTGCTTAGTTGGGGGAATGATGAGCCTGATTAATAGCTAGTTTTCTCTTGTTTATTCCATATCTTTTAAACACTTTAATCTGTTTATTTCATATACATTCCTAAACTTATATACCTTTTATATCCTTTATGCAATTTGAACCAGACTTTAATGAGTGGGAATATGATTATGATATGTTGATATTTGCATGGTGAATGTATGAATGTGTATAAATTCTAGTTTAAATATGTGTTTAATTCATGATTTTTAATAGTATGTATGCTTTAGATGAGAACTAATTCCTTGCAACTAGAATAGTAACCCACAACAATTGGAGAACTCAACCTACAACCAAAGGATCTCAGGCTGATAAGCAAGGGAGATTCTAGAATGATTGGGCACATGACACTTGCAGAAAATGATGAAGGTGATCATTAGATTGATCAATTGGGAGTCACTAGAGCATTCAATAAGATGATGGAAGGACGAAGGAGTTTGTGATGAATAAGAAAATTATTGTGACTAGTTATGTAGAGCATGTCTCTACCATGTCGTTAAACAAAGTTGCAAACCTAGTTGTCTTCTTCCATTTTTTTCAGTTATAGTTTTTATTGCAAAGACTTTGTCTCTCTCTCTCTCTCTATTTTGAAGGAGAGTAGACATTTTTATTTACTTTCAGTTTTCAGTCCTTATACAAATAAACCTCCTCCTGAACCTATATAGTTGGATCGGTCATTGGAACATATCTAGTTAGAGATACATGTGTTTTTAATATTTTCCAGTATTGTTTTCCAACAAACAATCTTGCATTGTTAGTTTTGTATTATTAGTTGTAATGGATATGCACTCATGAATGAAGGATCTATGAATATTCTTGACATGTTGTGAGAGTTCAATTATATACAATGAAGATGTTACATTTTTCCATTATGTTTAGTTGATTCAAGTAGAACATATTTTGTTTATCCTAAGGGAACAACAACTTGAGCAAGGACCGCTCAAGGTACTGTTCACCCACCTTTAATTTTTATTGTTAGAATAAATATTCATATTATTAACATTTATTTCAATAGATTCTTCATTACACACATGTGAATGGTATCTTGTTTTATGATTCACCTTTTGTATTAAGTCCTTGAGTCATCCTCCAAAGTAAGTCAAGTAGTTAAGAATAAGAGTTAGCAGTGTTAATGAAGTTGTAGAGTTCAGGTTAGCAGTTATCAATTATAGTGCTAAGCTAAAAGTACCCACAACATCAGTAGCAGATTAAGTTATTTCCCTTATTTTATAGTTTATGCTTTATTTTCCTTTTCCAATATTTATTATTTTCTTACACATGTGTAAACTACCTATACTTGATGATATAGGCTATGTAGAGTCTATGAATGCACATATAGTTCCAACATCATCAAAAGCTTAGGAAGCCCTAATTAACAATTTAATGAAGCCTTAGCAAGGGCTTAGTGGACTGTTCAGCTAGGAACCCTTCCTCTGAATTGTGTGTCTAACACCAAGTTGACTAGACATTAGTTAGGCCTTACAACACCCTTTCTTTCTACTTTTGATAGGTCTAGAAGTGCCTCAAAGTGGTTTTCACTAAGAGACCTTGGATTATTTGCTTATTTTCTATTTTTGCAGTTGAGGTTTTCATCTTCCCTAAAATAGGTACATTGATCAATCTCAAAGACTAAGCCTAATTGATACTCCTCCTCTAAACCCATGAAGTGTATAAATGGCTAGTCATTTTGAAACACATCAATAGGTGTGGATCCTCATTGGTCCCAATCAATTAGTTTGGGATGGTATGATGGGAGGTCAAAAGTAAAGATGGATGTGGAGAAAAGGAAGGAGGCGTCCAAATCATTGTAATAGAGTTTAATGACCTTGTCTAAGATGTCTTCGATGATAACAGATTCCATATTGACATTGTTTGATGTACTAGGTGACGCTGTAAGTTTCTTTTGTTTAACATTGTATCCAAGTCCTTGATGTTTTGGAATAGTTAGTAGTTCAACAAGTTGGAGTATACCTTGCTCGTTTTCCCCCAATCCTCTTCCTTGATAACTAACCTTTTGAGCCATTTGATGGGAAATAGGATATGTTTATTGAAAGTACTCCAAGAGGGTAGAATAAATTTTAGGTTCATCATAGTATATCCATTGACTAATATCCTCTTCAATTTGTTCTTGTTCTAAAGTTTCAAGAGACTGAAAATTTGTAGAGCCCATGTTCTTGATTGTTGTTCCTTGTGGTTTCTTGGATGAGGATGATCTTCCATAAGTTTTTGGAGATGAGAGCATGGTTCCCACATTAAGTGTTGTACTCATCTCATATTCTCTACACCCTCTATCAATGATCTTGACCTTTGTAAAGGAAAATTCAAGGGGAGTGGATGAAGTGGAAGATGAAAGAAGTGTGTTGGGATCGACATAGGAGGAGGATGAAGTTGCATTGGAAGGTGCAAATTCAATTCCAGGGCAATGTTGCAAATGGAGGAATGAATCTGCAAGAGCATGACAATACTCAAAAGGATGTGGATTAGCATAGATGGTGACCTCAATACCATTATGTGGGAACTTAAGGCATTGGTGGTAACTGGATGGGACAACCTGCATGGCATGAACCCATGGGTGACCAAGGAGAACATTGTATGGAAGGTCAAGATCAATGTCGTGGCAAGTTGTATACTGTAAAGTTGGACCAACCTGGATGGGAAGACAAATGGTGCCTTATGAATCTCTCCCTCCATTATCATAAGCCTTGATTGTGACTATCTGATTATCTAAATCAGTCAGAGTGTATCCCACCTGTTTAATAAACTTTAATGTACGTAGAGGGTTGAACCATTATCTAACAAGACCCTCTTCACCTTATGCTTGGCACTAATAACTTTGATATGGGGAGGGTGACTATGAATTGGATTAATGGGAGGCATATCATTCTGGCTAAATCCCAATTGATAAGTGGATGATAAGTGTCCCACAAGAGCTTGGAATTGAGTGGGATTTATGTCATTAAGCACGCGAGCATCCTGTAAATCCTTAGTAAGGATCTCTTTGTGTATGGGAGAAGACTTTAACAAGTCTAAAATGGAAATTTGAGATAGGGTTTTACCAAGATGATCTAAGATGTTATATTGTTGTCTTACAAATGGTTGTTGGGATGAGTTGGATGGACCAAGAATGGGTAAGCGGCCATGACAAGTAGTAACTGCACATTGAGTTTCTTTAGCCTTCACTCTAATCATGGACACACATGGATCAACTTGTGTAATACAACTGACCATATTTTCATAATTAAAAGGGACTTTGGTATAATCAACATGATTGGTCTGGTTGTTTTGGTTATTATTTTGGGAATTATGTGGACCATAGTTAGCATTGGAGGTTCTATCCACTTGATTATGTTTAGGGAAGGTGTTTTGATATATTTGTAACTGAGCAAGAAGAGGTAGATTGATTTCCCTCAATGGTAATATCACCTCTATCAATAAGATCTTGCACATAATTCTTAAGCTTCATGCACTTATTTGTGTAATGAACCTTGAACCCATGATAATCATAATATTCATTCTCCTTATACCAATTGGGTTTGGTTTTGGTGTCATCAAATAGTTGGGTGATAGGATAGGTGACCGTGTTTACTTGGACTAACTTGCAAAAGACGAAATCAAGGGGTTCACTCAAAGGAATGAAAGTGTGTTTAGCATTACCTTGAGTTGGAGGTCGGGATGTTCCTTGAGGAATGAATATTACGTTGGCAGTGATCAAGGTGGGTGTATTTTTATGTGCTTGGGAGGTATTAGCCACTTGGATATGTTTGGTATCGGTCATGCCATCATTGACAATATTTTTGTTCTTTTTCCAATAATGGGATTTATCATTTTTTTTCCTTATAAATATTGACTAATCCCTTAGCAATGAGTGTCTTCTGTATAGTGACACCCTTCTCAATAATTTTGTTATAGGTGGAAGTGCAATGAAGATGCAATTGAAAAGCCATCTTTGTATGTAGATTCTCAACAAAGATATTAACTAATTATTTCTCAGGTAGATAACATGAGAGACAACTAGCTTGAACATGCCACCTTTGTAAATAGTTGGCAAAAGCCTCCACAAG